>QNTS01003823.1:89556-117853 GCA_003317085.1 Hucho hucho | reverse complement strand
TAACCATACTACTAACCTTATGCCTAACCCTAACCATACTACTAACCTTAACCTTCAATTAAGACCCAAAAGCACATTCATTTGTGTAGCGAATTTGGACGTTCATCGAGGGTCTAATTCTGGTGACATGATGATCAATGCTTGGCTGTCGTTTGACAAGTAAAATTCTCACTTCTTATCCATGATAATCTCATTATCATGTAGGCTAGCCTACCCGTACTGTATCTGCGAGCTGTTGGATAGAGTGCACATTTTCTATATAACCCAATTAGTTGTGACAAAATCCTTGGTAGAGACGAAACCCATTGAACTATAATTTTTTATTTGGGAATTTGGCTAAGGTGTCCAAACTTTTTTATTTCTTAGATTTTTTTAAAACAAGTTAATTTTTTCATTTCACTTCACCAATTTGGACTATTTTGTGTATGTCCATTACATGAAATCCAAATAAAAATCTATTTAAATTACAGGTTGTAATGCAACAAAATAGAAAAAACACCAAGGGGGATGAATAATTTTGCAAGGCACTGTATCAGACAAGGGGCAAATACTTGTTCACGTCACTGTACAGTATATGGTAGTCTGACAACATTTAGTTAAAGCAATCAAATCCAATGATTTTTAAATACGATCCTATTTATTTGTATACCCAATCAAAGACATACATGTTTGCATTAATTTATTAGCATTTGACACAGAGCGGAGGCGATTGATGTATGTAACATTAGTCAATGTTTTTAGGGAATATCTTACTGTTTACATAATTTAGTAATGGGAGAATACACTAGGTCTACTTCCACATATTTGTAAAGGATATGTAAACTACAGGTGGAATGAGGGATTATCCCCGACCAATGGTGTGCCTGTTACGATCAAATAAGTGTATTTTCGCCTATTGATAATTATTGAACATGGAATGGCAAATTTTCCCACTCCCCTTGACAAGTGCTCCGAACACTCCCATTTACTGTTCCGCTATATATTTGTGTTGGTCGGCGCAGATGCACCTTGGGGTGACACCAAATTACCAAAACAGTCTTTGGATATGTTTTTAGTGCTGAGCGCCACTGTTTAGCAAAAGCAAATTGGAGCCCAATGTCATCTAGCTACAGTTGAAGTTTACATACACCTTAGCCAAATACATTTCAACTCAGTTGTTCACAATTCCTGACATTTAATCCTAGTAAATATTCCATGTCTTAGGTCAGTTAGGATCACCACTTTATTTTAAGAATGTGAAATGTCAGAATAATAGTAGAGAGAATAATTTATTTCAGCTTTTATTTCTTTCATCACATTCCCAGTGGGTCAGAAGTTGTGGATTGTGATTCAGTGAATTATAAGTGAAATAATCTGTCTGTAAACAATTGTTGGAAAAATGACTTGTCAATCACAAAGTAGATGTCCTAACCGACTTGCCAAAACTATAGTTTGTTAACAAGAAATTTGTTGAGTGATTAAAAAACAAGTTTTAATGACTCCAACCTAAGTGTATGTAAACTTACATACTTTTCTAACGTCTGTTAACTGCGTCTTAAGGAGAAGTCATTAAACCTGCGTGTGTAGTTAAGGTGACCTGCGTGTTGAGTTAAGGTGACCTGCGTGTTGAGTTAAGGTGACCTGCGTGTTGAGTTAAGGTGACCTGCGTGTTGAGTTAAGGTGACCTGCGTGTTGAGTTAAGGTGACCTGCGTGTTGAGTTAAGGTGACCTGCATGTTGAGTTAAGGTGACCTGCATGTTGAGTTAAGGTGACGCCAGGGGTGATAATGACGTAGATGCGTTTATTTGAATTTCAAGACAAGGACGGTTGAGCTTGTCTCTCTCATCTTTTACAAGGTACAAAACACACCTTTTTCTTAATTGAGCTGCTTCGTTGCAGCATTTCGATAACTGTTCGGCTATACTTTTTAAACATAATTTAAAGTTGCATCGATCAAAATTGGAACATTGGTTTCAATGGTCACCAAATATTTACTCTTCATTGGTTTTACTGCAGTCAACTGGGTAAAACCACTTTCACTACCATTAATAATCAGCCAGCTGAGAAAGCACAACTTTTCTACTGAAACTTCCTTTTCAAGTTCAATGATTTATTTGCATACAAAAAGATATGCTCAATCTTACACAAATTAAAGCACACTCTCTCTATACTTCTCCATGTGTTCCTCCTTTTGAGTTACACTGCCTTGTGATGTTGCCTGGCTACCCAAACTCCTTGCTCCGGCCAAAAGCTATGCCACGCCCAATGACTCTGGATCTTAGTACCTCCTCGACGATTTCTAGAACGCAGACAGATGTTAACCGTTCTGATTGGTTCCAGAAGCCGATGGGTTGGGCCAGGGCCAGAAAAAACAGCGTTTTGAGAATGTGTCATTGGCTTTGATACTTGGATTGGTGTGGTGATCCATTTGCTGATGACATTGTTTTGCACAACACATTTAAACATCACTACAAACGACTTCAATGATGGCAGTCTCAGACTGAATTATGAAGCATAGAGCAGCAGATGAATTCAGTGAGTCGTCAGGCAACTTGTGATTTACCTAAAACTTCAGTGCACGTATTGAATCCTAAGGGAAGATTTTTTTCAAACAATTTGATTTATTTTCTAATCTACGACAGGCAATGAAACAGAGCTACTTTAAAGCAGTCATCAATGGCTCTTATCTGGCAGTAATGCCTGACTGATTCACAGTGCACCTCAACCTAATCAAACACTCTTTCCATGAACTAAACTACAGTGCTTTAGCTCTGGGGCAATCACTCTGCACCGTTTCAAGGGGAAAACCTGCCTTGGCATCTGTTCAAGACAGCCCAGGTCCCACACAAAAACCACAGCACAAAAGATGTTGGCAAACAGAGTAAAAAGAAGCAAGAGAAAAGGTTTACCTGCAAAATCCCCCCTTCCTTTGAACGAGCGAGGTCTACGAGAGCCGGTTAAATCGCCTTGCGGTTAAATCGCCTTGCCGCGGGCTAGGCCTGTGAACAAATGAAGGCGAGAGCGAGGAAAAGGAGGAAACAGTGAAGTCAGGGGTTGAGCTCTTATAAATAGTTCACAGCCTGCCTGCCTTGTCTGACAGGCTGGTCACATGACAGAAGAACAATTCCTTACAGAAACATTCTGTTCCTTCCAAAACAGACTGCTGTGATTGACTGGGATAACAAAAGCAGTGCCAAGGCTCTCCAGCTAACACCAGCAGACAGGAAAAGGCTAACACGGTTACCATTGACATGCTCTTTCCAACAATTCCGAGAGACTCATTGATCTTATTTGGGGAGGGCTCTTTGTGCATGCAAGTCATTGAAATGAAATGTGACAGTGGTTCTTTCAATTCTTGTAACTTGTCTGTTATTGTAATTTGTATGCCATGGCTTTAAGTGATTGAGGTTAAATGTGAATTCTATCAGAGGACCCAGAGGGATGATATACAAATTATGCACTGACTGTACAAAACATTAGGAACACCTTTCTAATATTGAGTTGCACCCCCTTTTGCCCTCAGAAAAGCTTCAATTTGTCTGGGCATGGACTCTACAAGGTGTTGAAAACGTTCCACAGGAATGCTGGCCCATGTTGAATCCAACGCTTCCCACAGTTGGCTGGATGTCCTTTGGGTGGTGGACCATTCTTGATACACACAGGAAATAGTCCGTCATTACTTTAAGACAGAAGATGGTCTTATACCAAATAGGGCTAAATCCATATTATGGCAAGAACAGCTCAAATAAGAAAAGAGAAATGACAGTCCATCATTACTTTATGACATGAAGATCAGTCAATACGGAAAACGTCAAGAACTTTTAAAGTTTCTTCAAGTTAAGATGAAACTAAGATGAAACTGGCTATCATGAAAAGGAAGGACCCAAAGTTACCTGTGCTGCAGAGGATAAGTTAATTCGAGTTACCAGCCTCAGAAATTGCAGCCCAAATAAAAATGCTTCAAAGTTCAAGTAACAGACACATCAACATTAATTGTTCAGAGAAGACTGCGTGAATCAGACCTTCATGGTCGAATTGCTGCAAAGAAACCACTACTACCACTACTTTTGGGGCGGCAGGTAGCCTAGTGGTTAGAGCGTTGAGCCAGTAACCAAAAGGTTGCTAGATCAAATTCCTGAGCTGACAAGGTAAAAATCGGTCGTTCTGCCCCTGAACAAGGCAGTTAACCCACTGTTCCCCGGTAGGCCGTCATTGTAAATAAGAATTTGTTCTTAACTGACTTGCCTAGTTAAATAAAGGTTAAATAAAAAAAATACTAAAGGACAGCAATAAGAAGAGATTTGCTTGGGCTATCAGGCTGACTACACAGCTCGCGTCACGTGCACGAGCGTTGCAAAATAAATTTAGAAATCTATATTATTCAATTATTGCACCCACACTGCTCGCGCACGCCTGCGTTGCCAAGAGCTAAAATAGAAGTCAGTTCTATTTCTGACGCAGATCGCGCTGCAAGTCCTGCCTCTCCCATCTCCTCATTAGTTTATAGAAGCAGGTACCCACGTGCCATCTCCTCATTGATTATACCCACGTGGGTGACTGAAAGACGAACGAGGCCTGTGGCGGTAATGCACCTAATTTATGAAAGTTGCCAATCGCAATATAAAGTCAAGAGAAGAAAAAGCCTAGAAGGAGGAGGGATGACTAGAAACGATTCGGTTGACCGTTTTATGTGTGGATTAATTGTCGGAGTAGAGGACCTTGTGCATTTCAGGTAAAATAACAACTCAATGTTTATATCCCAGGACAAATTAGCTAGCAACAGCAAGCTAGCTAAATAGGACAAATTAGCTAGCAAGTGCAAGCTAGCTAGCTAAAATGCCATAAAGGTTTAATGCTTTTCAACCTGTCCCCAAATTAATGTAATTGGTTCAGAGTTTGTTTTGGTATTTTAACCTGCGTGTCGTGATAACGGTTGGTGTGGGGGGACAAAATAAAGGAATGCACGATGACACACGCGCGCAGCCGGTTTCTACGATTCTGACTTGGTGTACAGGGAGAATACTGTAAGAACGGCCCATGTTCTGAATTCTGTCGCTGTACATTTCAAAAGTGCTGAACAAATAGTTGTTCCCTTTGCCATAGTTTGTACATCTCAATTGTCAGTAGAAACCACATTTGTTTAAGCAAGTCAGCCATATCAGCTATGTTTTTAAAAAGGCAGTAAATGAGGCTGAAGTAACTGTTTCGCTGCCAGACAAGGCTTCGCTGCTAGCCAAGTGTAGCAGTAGTAAGGATTCATTCCATTGTGCTGAAAAGAAAGCTCTGCTGTTTTGACAGCTTTATGTAGGCACTAACAGTTTGTAGGCACCGTTTGTCACCGTTATTGTGCAATTAATGTATTGTTTAGTGTTGTGTTTTCCCCACCAAGATGTACATGCTAAAATTGCCACTGGTTGTAATCACTACGTCTCGCAACGTAAAACCGTGAACGGTTTAAGGACCAAACAGGTGCAAACAGAACGAACCGGCAGGGACCTACCTGAATTAGTCCACTATGAACTCTCATTTTTGTTGCAAAATGTTTTCCGTTTTGTAGTAAAGATTTCTGTTGCAAAACCCTTTGCAGCAAACAAAACGTTTTGTAACAGAATCGGCATAATGAATAGACCCCAAGCGTTGCACAGATTCAACAGGGGTGTATTCATTCCGGCGATTCTGTTGCAAAAAGTGTATTCAACGGAAGCAAACGGAACGGATAGGGACCTACCTGCACTTGTCCAATAGAAACTCTCTCGAGTTCAGTCCGCTAAAACAAACTAAGCGTGACGCGTTTCTAGACAACAACTTTACCTAGACAGTCAGCTCCACAGGATTCACTGTCTCTTGTGCTTTATGCACTGAACTGATAGGATGCATTTTCTATGCTCTAAACTAGCCTTTCCAGTTAAAAAAGGTATTGTATTGACATTGCACTCATATCTTCAGTCAGCTATTATACTGATTCATGAAAAGAACATAGGTTTTCCAGGCCAGTGTGAATGTTCGTATGCATTTAGGTGTTATGCATAATGTGCCGTGAATTGTAGCTCACAAAAAAAAACATTGCTTTAGCTTCCTATACTATGAAGAGGTTAATTGATTTTACCTGTGTGTCCGGAGGTTAATAGCGGTTCCTTGCAGAGTTTCCCTCTCTCTGCTCCAGCTGCTCCTGGAACTTGACGTGAACTCCGGCACAAAAACACCGGTCTGGTACCATGAAAACACATCCAATTCAGGGAGGCTTGGAGTCTGCCGTGGACTTCTCTACTGTTTCCTCTAGTCAGTGTATTCGAAGGGATATGGGAATGACATTGTTTGTGTCACTGGGAGCAAACGCCAACCATGCAGTGCTTTTAATGCTCCTTGTTCAGTTACCTTACCTGTGTGAAGCTAGCCACAATAAGGATTAGTCACACCAGTGGAATTTGCTGTTCGCCTTCAAAATAAAAGTCACCCATTGAAAGTGATTCAAACGGATACAAATAGTGGAATCATGCCATATGTTGACTAAATAATGTTAAACAAGGTCGGAATGTTATTATAAAAATACAATAATTAGTTAATTTGACACAAAAAAAATATTTTGAAATTGCACTGTGGATGTATTAGACTTTACAATTGCATTGAGCCATACTTATGTGTACTGTACTGTACAGCCTAATGGACGTTGCACTGGGATATCAAACTACTTACTGACACGCACAGAACAGAGCTGTGTAGAGTTTACACAAAGTTAGTGTCTTGGCTCTTATTGCAGGACTTTTACTGTGGGAAATCACCTTTCCAGTCAGTCTATTGTATGTATTGGACATTCATACTGCATTGTACAGCCTAGGCCCTCGTCCCTAACCTATGGATGCTGCACTCATGAAATGGGGTATCAGACGACTTACTGACACTCACAGAACAGAGCTGTGTAGAGTTTACACAAATATTAGCGGCTTAGCTCTTATTACAGGACTTTGATTGTGGGAAATCACCTTCTTGAATTGATTATAAAGCCATTGCAGTCATCCTAATTGTGTGTAATGCAAATATTGTATTTAGTGCCTCAAATTATTAAGAAATAAACATGTACATTTTATTATATTTGTGGACACATCTCTAGTCTGAATACATAAGTGTGTCCACTAATAGTAAATACATTGTTTAGTGTTTATTGTATTTCTTAATAATCACTCTAGGACCTGTGGTGCAACCTCTGAAATCACCATACAATGTTACAAATGAAGAAACATATCCTTTAAGTATGTTCTACTATCTCAACATTTAAAAATGTTGACTTACGTGTTTTTTGATAGTATCTTGAAATTTGTAGATAGTATTGACATAAAAAAGATTTGTGTGGCGGGAATGTGCTTCCAAAGAAATCACCAAACAATGTTACAAATGAAGAAACATATCTTATAAGTACGGTCTACTATCTCAAAATTTCAGGTTAGTTTCTCAAATGTTTAACTCGTAATGTCGACTTATTTATCTCGAAAAAACGTTATGATATCCCAAAAAATGTTTTATGGTATCTCAAAATGTTTAGATACTATCTCAAAATTACTATATAGTATCGACATTTTGTAAAATAAATTGGTGGCGGGAATGAGCTTCCATAATAAAGACGTTGCAGGAGGACAGAAACATGACCCTTGACCCTAGGCACCTTTTTATGTGAGTAAAGTTCATGTCAGATAAAAAATTTCACGACAGGCCTGACAGGAAAAAGCTAATCTGTCGGTAAACTTTCCAAATCCCGACAAAACAAAATACACTAGACAAGGTGGGATCTTTTGTGTTTGTAAAATTAATTATGGAAACCCAAATATTTATATAATAACCATCATATCGAAGTAAACTTGGAGTCACACAATGACATGTTGTGTTGTGCTCCCACTATGACTTGGGAATGCATGCAGTCTATTAGGTAAAGCTACAGATGAAAGAAATGATGGTAAACTTTGCAGGGTGATGCAAGGTGCAAATTAAAATTCTCTCTGATCCATAATAATCTCCTCATCATGTAGGTAGCCTACCCACACTGTATCTGTGAGCTGTTGGCTAGAGCGCACATGCCAAAACCAGAGTGGGCACATTCGCTATATAAACGCAACATTCCATCAGTAGAGTTGAAAATGCTATGGAAATCCATTACATTAAAGGGAAACTTCACCGCTAGACACTATTTGGGTGTTTTTCCACTCTCCCTCAATAATTATGTTTCAGACATAATTATGTACTAAATCTGTATTTTTGCATTTTCACACCGGGGTTGTTTAACCAATGACGTCATTGGTTGATTGAGCCTGCTGTCCGATGTAAAAATGGGAGTCATGTTTTGTAGCAATTATTGTAGCCTTTGTGTTTCGCCAGCTGCATGATCACACAAGTAGATATGGTTGTCCTTGTTCAATAGAGTCATTGGACTTGGCTCAAGAATGTTCTGCCGAGACATTGCAAGATACCTAGGTTGACACATTTTTTCCTGGCTTTGTAATGACTACAGCCTGATGGGAGACACTGTTCCCAACCTCAAATGCAGGCTTTTCAAAACGGAGGCGGTACTAGTTTACAGGCTCACTGTCTATCCGAGACTGCTAAATAATTAGCTAAAATGGCTGCTTCTCTTTCCAAGAAGAGCTGGACAACTACATTTGTTTTAATGTTATTTATATAAACAGCCCTATTTATTTGAGATGGAATACACTGATAAGCAGTTGAGACAGCAAGAAAAATAATTTGCGAGACCAGCAAGCAGCGGCGGCCAGCTGGATCAGGACTCAGGAGGGTAAATGACAAACAAGTAGTTTTGTTGTCTGTAGCTGGCCAGAAATATAATCACAGTGAAGCACTCCATCACTCTCCTTCTTGGTCAAATAGCCCTTACACAGCCTGGAGGTGTGTTGGGTCTTTGTCCTGTTGAAAAACAAATGATAGTCCCACTAAGTGCAAACCAGTTGGGATGGTGTATTGCTGCAGAATGCTGTGGTAGCCATGCTGGTTAAGTGTGCCTTGAATTCTAAATGAATCTAAATGAATCACAGACAGTGTCACCAGCAAAGCACCCCCACACCATCACACCTCCTCCTCCATGCTTCACGGTGGGAACCACACATGCGGAGATCATACGTTCAAATGCAAATCAATTTATAACATTTTTTCAGATGCGTTTTTCTGGATTCTTTTGTTGTTATTCTGTCTCTCACTGTTCAAATAAACCTACCATTAAAATTATAGACTGATCATTTCTTTGTCAGTGGGCAAACGTACAAAATCAGCAGGGGATCAAATACTTTTTTCCCTCACTGTATGTAGGTCCAATATAATTTCTATACAGTTTCGATTTAGTGTCATTAAAAAAAATATTCAAACCAATGATTTCAATGCAACATGTAAATGGTTAGTTTGAGTAAAAATAAAAATAAATAAAATTTAAACCGCCCGTATGATTGACACACCTGCACTAGACAAAAAGGATACCTACAGCTGCATATTCTCAACCTTAACATGAAGACTTATGAACTTCAGAACTATCAAGACAGAGAGAAGATAGTGGGATTATGCAGTGCTATGGAGGGGGGAAGCATGTATTGAATGCCACACTCCGTTAACTACTGTAAGAAAACCAAGGTTATTTGACAGCACCCTTTAAACCCATCTTTTTTTTACCCCTTTTTTATTACCAATTCAGGAGAGGCGAAGGTCGAGAGCCGTGCATCCTCCGAAACACAACCCAACCAAGCCGCACTGCTTCTTGACACAGTGCCCCATTAACCTGGAAGCCACACCAATGTGTCAGAGCTAACGCCGTACACCTGGCGACCGTGTCAGCTTGCAGGCACCCGGCCCGCCACAGGAGTCACTAGAGCACGATGGGATAAGGACATACCTGGCGGCCAAAAGCTCCACTAACCCGGACAACACTGGGGCAATTCTCCCGGTCGCGGCCGGCTGCGACAGAGTCTGGACTCGAACCAGGATTTCTAGTGGCACAGCTAGCACTGCGATGCAATCAATCAATCACATTTATTTATAAAGCCCTTCTTACATCAGCTGATGTCACAAATTGCTGTACAGAAACCCAGCCTAAAACCCCAAACAGCAAGCAATGCAGGTGTAGAAGCACGGTGGCTAGGAAAAACTCCCTAGAAGGCCAGAACCTAGGAAGAAACCTAGAGAGGATCCAGCCTATGAGGGGTGGCCAGTCCACTTCTGGCTGTGCCGGGTGGAAATTATAACAGAACATGGCCAAGATGTTCAAATGTTTATAGATGACCAGCAGGGACAAATAATATTAATCACAGTGGTTGTCGAGGGTGCAACAGGTCAGCACCTCAGGAGTAAATGTCAGTTGGCTTTTCATAGCCGATCATTCAGAGTATCTCTACTGCTCCTTCTGTCTCTAGAGAGTTGAAAACAGCAGGTCTGGAGCAGCAAGGAGTCATCAGGCCAGGTAGTCCTGAGGCATGGTCCTAGGGCTCAGGCCCTCCGAGAGAGAAAGAAAGAAAAAAATAGAGAAAGAAACTGAGAAAAAGAGAGAGAGATTTAGAGAGAGCATACTTAAATTCACACAGGACACCGGTTAAGACAGGAGAAATACTCCAGATATAACAGACGGACCCTAGCCCCCCGACACATAAACTACTGCAGCATAAATACTGGAGGCTGAGACAGGAGGGGTCGGGAGACACTGTGGCCCCGTCCGACGATACCCCCAGACAGGGCCAACCAGGCAGGATATAACCCCACCCACTCTGTCCGAAGCACAGCCCCCACACTACTAGAGGGATATCTCCAACCACCAACTTACCATCCTGAGACCGAGTATAGACCGAGTATAGCCCACGAAGGTCTCCCCCACGGCACAACCCAAGGGGGGGTGCCAACCCGGACAGGAAGATCACGTCAGTGACTCAACCCACTCAAGTGATGCACCCCTCCTAGGGATGGCATGGAAGAGCACCAGTAAACCAGTGACTCAGCCCCTGTAATAGGGTTTGAGGCAGAGAATCCCAGTGGATTCTCCAATTCTCCGTTCACCTTTCCATTCACCTAAAAATGGAGCTCTATAGGAGAAAGCCCTGCCTCCAGCTGTTTGCTTAGAAATTCTAGGGACAATAAGGAGGCCTGCGTCTTGTGACCGTAACGCACATGTAGGTATGTACGGCAGAACCAAATCGGAAAGATAGCAAGCCCATGTAATGCTTTGTAGGTTAGCAGTAAAACCTTGAAATCAGCCCTTGCCTTAACATGAAGCCTGTGTAGAGAGGCTAGCACTGGAGTAATATGATAACATTTTTTGGGTTCTAGTCAAGATTCTAGCAGCCGTGTTTAGCACAGTTTTATTTGAGACGACTGTACAACCATCAAGATGAATTGTCAGATCCAACAGAAGATCTCTTTGTTTCTTGGGACCTAGAACTAGCATCTCTGTTTTGTCCGGGTTTAAAAGTAGAACATTTGACGCCATCCACTTCCTTATGTCTGAAACATAGGCTTCCAGGGAGGGTAATTTTGGGGCTTCACCATGTTTCATCTAAATGTACAGCTGTGTGTCATCCGCATAGCAGTGAAAGTTAACATTATGTTTCCGAATGACATCACCACGATGCAGTGCCTAAGACCACTGCGCCACTCGGGGGGCCCACCTTTAAACCCATTTCAAAATGAAACTCAAAAACTATTTCTCAAAAATGATAAAAAGGTTCAATTAAATCATGCGCAAATGAAACAACGCAAGAATCTAGCACTGACTTGTCTTTTGATAAATTAATTGACATGAAAAATAAGGAATTTCAAAATGGAACTTATTGCAACAATGAGAAAAGACTGTTCTTCATTTCAAAATTATAGGAATTTCTTTTACATTTGATTGTAAATGCTGCGTCGCGGTTGTAAATTGTGTTGCTTTTAAAAAGTATATTCAGTAAGTGTATCAACAACTAAACAAATGTAAATACAAATGTAAATACAGAGGTAAATCAAAAAATTTATTAATCGTTGCCAGTGAAGCACTTTGTCAGATACTGTAAATCATTCTACTATTACACAGACACACATTTTCCATCCCTAGAACACACATTAAAACATAAATAACTGAGAGGTGCTTAAAATAAAGCACAACCAATTATTAACATGAATACCAGTCATCAGCATACTCAATTCAAGGAAAAAGGGCATTCTTTCTGCTGTGTATGACAAGCTTTGAAGTCAGCAGCATCACACGATTTGAAGCTACAAGCTCATCTTATTGGAAGAAAGTAGCAGTAAAACAAAAAGTTGGATGTAAAAAGAAAGAAGATGGAGTTTGACATTTGCACCATATTGTGGCAACCAATTTTCCAGAAGTCCACTTGACATAGCCAGTCAGTTAAAAAGTAACTTCCAGGTGCTATATAAGGCTTGTGGCCTCCAACACCCCTGAGGCGAGTACGCCTGCTTTTATTTCCTTCCACACACACACGCACGCACGCACGCACACACACACACACACACACATACACACACCTACCTTTGCAAGACTATCAGAATGCAAGCAAGAATAAACCACTCAAGAACACACAAGCGAATGACGAACACACAAAGAGAAGAGAAAATCAGAGAAAAATCATATTTCAGTGTGACGACGGCCCGATGTCAAGGCTTTTCACCATACACAACACATGGAGTTTTCACAGGAATTTCATAGGAACTTCTATTTCCGAGGCGATTATGCGAGGGTCTAATGTGGGACGTAAATGGAACAAATATAGGTGATTATCTCACGGCTTCCTTTGCTGATATCGCATATGTCACCAATGGCACAGGGGTTTCAGGCAAACTGTTTCTGCACTGAATTCAAGAGTTCCTACACATATTTACACAGTATATACAGGCACTTATATGTCTTTGGTTGGAGTGACCCAACATTGCAGAGAAATGCATTCAGAGTTTTGCACCCCTGTATTTTCTTCAGGGATCAGTGGGCAACTGGATATTATTTCTTATTCTACCTTCTCCTCAGCTATAGGTCAGTTATGGTGGAGACCTAGAGTTCTTCTTACCCCTCTGACCTGATGAGAGAAAAATGAAATTCATGCCACTGCAGAATCATCCCTCTAACCTACTAGTCTGTCACAGCGTGCAAATAAGAACCCCAGGGATTTTATCCTGAATAACATTGCTGTGGAAATTCCTTACTGAGCCGAGTGAACCGTAAAAACAGGTACAACCAGATTTGCATAGTGCGCAGGCATTTCAGGAATGCTCTGTCATGGATACGGTCATCAGACACCTGGAAATCTCAGTGTTATCAGTCGGTGAACAAAACAAGGCTAGACAGTGTTACCCGAGATTTGTCTTTTTAATGCGATAAAGTTGACTAGCTGTTTTTTGCTATATATTGCATTGCATATATATTGAAGTTTTGCCTAGATACAGATCTAGGATTAGTTACCCCTTCCCCAAACTTTAACCATTAGTGTGGCCATCTTCACCCTACACCGACCTTTTCAGGGCAGAAGTCGTGATTGGTGGTTGTCCGTACTTCCCTGGCCGGCCCTTGATGACTGCAGAACAGAACATGGTGATGACCATCACAAATAGGAGGCATCTGGTGTGCATTAGATGAGCGAGCGGTCGTCCTGTAAAGAGAGACATATCCTTAGCGTCAGGTAAACTTTCTCATGAAGGACGTAAATAGCGTACTTGGAAACTGGCCATTTCGTCTATCACAAAAGCCAACAGAACCCCGCATTCATCGTAATTTCAAATATAAAGAATGTTTTAGAAAAACTGGTTAGTAACTGAATTATCATTGTGCTCCCCTAAGACAAATCTGGTTAAAGTAAAATGTAATTGAATTGCAAATAGCGTAATATTGCAAAAGCACATTATTTTGTCATTAGAACAATATTAGCTAATGTGCACTTGAGGATTTCGATTTACAGTTGCCATTCTGAATCCATTATACCATTTAATTGGAGAGAAAACACATGGAAGATAAATCACTAATTCAGGATATAAGAAGTACTCGAACGGCGAGTCAAAAGTTTGGACACATACTCATTCAAGGGTTTTTCTTTATTTTGACTATTTTCTAAATTGTAGAATAATAGTGAAGACATCAAAACTATGAACTAACACATATGGAATCATGTAGTAACCAAAAAAGTGTTAAACAAATCAAAATATATTTTATATTTTATATTGTTCAAAGTAGCCACCCTTTGCCTTGATGACAGCTTTGCACACTCTTGGCATTCTCTCAACCAGCTTCACCTGGAATGCTTTTCCAACAGTCTTGAAAGAGTTCCCACATATGGTGAGCACTTGTTGGCTGCTTTTCCTGCACTCTGCGGTCAAACTCCTCCCAAACCATCTCAATTGGGTTGAGGTCGGGTGATTGTGGAGGCCAGGTCATCTGATGCAGCACTCCATCACTCTCCTCCTTAATCATATAGCACTTACACAAACCTGGAGGTGTGTTAGATCATTGTCCTGTTGAAAAACAAATGATAGTGGGACTAAGCGCAAACCAGATGGGATGGCGTATCGCTGCTGAATACTGTGGTAGCCATGCTGGTTAAGTGTGCCTTTTATTCTAAATAAATCACAGACAGTGTCACCAGCAAAGCACCTCCACACCACCTCTTCCATGCTTCACTGTGGTAACCACACATGCAGAGATCATCCGTTCACCTACTCATCAGACCAAAGGACACATTTCCACCGGTCTAAAGTCCATTGCTCGTGGTTTCTTGGCCCAAGCAAGTCTCTTCTTCTTATTGGTGTCCTTTAGTAGTGGTTTCTTTGCAGCAATTTGACCATGAATGCCGGATTCACGCAGTTGATGTTGAGATGTGTCGGTTACTTGAACTCTGTGAAGCATTTATTTGCGCTGCAATTTCTGAGGTTGTTAACTCTAATGAACTTATCCTCTGCAGCCTAGGTGACTATGGGTCTTCCTTTCCTGTTGCGGTCCTCACGAGAGCCAGTTTCATCATAGCACTTGATGGTTTTCGCAATTGCTCTTGAAGAAACTTTCAAAGTTATTTTTAAATGTTCCGTATTGACTGACCTTTATGTCTTAAAATGATGTACTGTTGTTTATCTTTGCATAATTAAGCTGCTCTTGCCATAATATGGAATTGGTATTTTACCAAATAAGGCTATCTTCTGTATACCACCCCTACCTTGTCACAACACAACTGATTGGCTCAAATGCATTAAGAAGGAAAGAAATTCCACAAATTAACTTTTAATTTGATGGCTGTATCCACCTGTTAATTGAAATGCATTCCAGGTGACTACCCCATTAACTTCTTAGGGATCACTGGGGCGCTAGCGCCCCACTCCCGACACTACCAGGTGAAATGCAAGGCGCCAAATTCAAAATCCAAAAGTTGAATTATTAAACATCCACCAATATACAAGTGTTCCATACTCATCAAAAGCTCTGTTTCTTGGCAATATCACAGCGTTCAAAAAGGCTTTACGGCGAAAGCACAACATTTGATTGTTTGAGGGTAGCACCTCACATATTTTTCCCATAGCCATGAATTCATTAGCCATCACGGCACACACATAACACATTTCACAGCGAAAACAAATCAATTACCTATTGAAGAACTTCTGCTGAGGTCTTCCTAAGTGTCCAACGAAGACAATCCATGGTTCTTTTGTTAGAAAAAGTCTCCATTTGGTTCGCACGTTATAATCAGAAACTACAGCGTCCACACCTCCATTGAAACGTGACTAGAACTCGTTCAACTTATACCTATAAACTTGTCCAAGAACAATCAAACATCAATNCACTCCTATAGACTTCCAAAGGGACACTTCCTGATTTCCTCTTCTTCTCTGCTCTAAAAGCATCTAAATAGAATCAGAACACTTTCTCGAGACTGTTGACATCCAGAGGAAGCAATAGGTACTGCATTCATATGCCCTTATATGGGCATTTTCATAAGGGAGGGGTTCTAAATGAGGCAATGTGTCAAAACCACTTTTTCCAGGACAGAAATTCCTCGGATTTTCGCCTGCCATATCTGTTATGTTATACTCACAGACAAAATTCAGTGTTTCCTATCCAATGGTACTAAATATGTGCATATCCTATTTTCTGGGCCTGAATGGGAGGCATTTTACTTTGGGCACGCCAGGCTCTCCAAAACGGTCACCTCGTGCGCTGCTCCCAAAGAAGCTAGCCACCCTTGTCATTAAAACGAACCATCCTACCGATCCTCGACTTCGGCCATTTTTAAAATAGCCTCCAACACTCTACTCAACAAATTGGATGCAGTCTATCATAGTGCCATTCGTTTTGTCACCAAAGCCCCATACACACCACTGCAACCTGTACGGTCTCATTGGCTGGCCCTCACTTCATACTCATCGCCAAACCCACTGGCTCCAGGTCATCTACAAGTCTTTGCTAGGTAAAGCCTCGCCTTATCTCAGCTCACTGGTCACCATAGCAGCACCCACCCGTAGTACACGCTCCAGCAGGTATTTCATTTTTTAATTTACCTTTATTTATTTATTTTACCTTTATTTTACTAGGCAAGTCAGTTAAGAACAAATTCTTATTTCAATGACAGCCTAGGAGCAGTGGGTTAACTACCTTGTTCAGGGGCAGAACAACACATTTTTACCTTGTTGGTTCGGGGATTTGATCTTGCAATCTGTCAGTTTCTAGTCCAACGCTCTAACCACTAGGCTACCTGCCGTATATCTCACTGGTCACCCCCAATGCCAATCCTCCTTTGGCCGCCTTTCCTTCCAGTTCTCTGCTGCCAATGACTGGAACGAACTGCAAAAATCACTGAAGCTGGAGACTCATATCTCCCTCACTAGCTTTAAGCACCAGCTGTCAGAGCAGCTCACAGATCTCTGCACCTGTACATAGCCCATCTATAAACAGCCCATACTGTATTTATTTATTTATCTTGTTCCTTTGCACCCCAGTTTTTCTACATTGCACATTCATCTACTGCACATCTATCACTCCAGTGTTTAAATGCTATATTGTAATTACTTTGCCACCATGGCCTATTTATTGCCTTACCTTCCTTATCCTACCTCATTTGCACTCTTTGTATATAGATTCGTGTTTTTCTACTGTATTATTGACTGTGTGTTTGTTTACTCCATGTGTAACTCTTTGTCGTTGTATGTGTCGAACTGCTGTGCTTTATCTTGGCCAGGTCGCAGTTGTAAATGAGAACTTGTTCTCAACTGGCCTACCTGGTTAAATAAAGGTGAGAAAAAAAATAAAAATAGCAAGCGCCAGGACCGTCTCCTAAAGTTGATTTAGCTGCGGGATCGGGGCACCACCAGTACAGAGCGTGCTCAGGAATGGCAACAGACAGGTGTGAGTGCATCTGCACGCACAGTGAGGTGAAGACTTTTGGAGGATGGCCTGGTGTCAAGAAGGGCAGCAAAGAAGCCACTTCTCTCCAGGAAAACATCAGGGACAGACTGATATTCTGCAAAAGGTACAGGGATTGGACTGCTGAGGACTGGGGTAAAGTCATTTTCTCTGATGAATCCTCTTTCCGATTGTTTGGGGCATCCGAAAAAAAGCTTGTCCGGAGAAGACAAGGTGAGCGCTAACGTCAGTCCTGTGTCATGCCAACACTAAAGCATCCTGAGACCATTCATGTGTGGGGTCGCTTCTCAGCCAAGGGAGTGGGCTCACTCACAATTTTGCCTAAGAACACAGCCATGAATAAAGAATGGTACCAACACATCCTCCGAGAGCAACTTCTCCCAACCATCCAGGAACAGTTTGGTGACGAACAATGCCTTTTCCAGCATGATGGAACACCTTGCCATAAGGCAAAAGTGATAACTAAGTGGCTCGGGGAACAAAACATCGATATCTTGGGTCCATGGCCAGGAAACTCCCCAGACCTTAATCCCATTGAGAACTTGTGGTCAATCCTCAAGAGGCAGGTGGACAAACAAAAACCCACAAATTCTGACAAACTCCAAGCATTGATTATTGCAGAATGAGCTGCCATTAGTCAGGATGTGGCCCAGAAGTTAATTGACAGCATGCCAGGGCGGATTGCAGAGGTCTTGAAAAAGAAGGGTCAACACTGCAAATATTGACTCTTTGCATCAACTTCATGTAATTGTCAATAAAAGCCTTTGACTCTTATGAAATGCTTGTAATTATACTTCAGTATTCCATAGTAACATCTGACAAAAATATCTAAAACACTGAAGCAGCAAACTTTGTGAAAATGAATATTTATGTCACGACTGTACAAAACGTGCGTAAAAGACAGCCTAAAACAAGCTTAAGATTTCACGACTCATTGATGATGAGCACTGTAGGACAGAAAAATAGTGACCAAAGTGATGGTGAGAGCTTCCAAAGAGCTGTCTTTTATTAGGTGCTTGACAGTCTCACAGCTGAGCTGCAGAGGCGGTTTTCAAAGAAGAATTGCAAGATAACACAAGGAGTCCAGTCCAGTCTCTAAACCCAAATAGTACAACATTCTTGAATGAGGAGCATCTGTTTGCCTTTGCTCAGACCTTTGAGTCAGATTTAGAGAACCTCAAACATGAGGTTCATCAAACCAAGCGGCTTATTGATAGGAGAGAGAAAAGTGGAAGGGACAGACTGTCTACTCTCCTTGACTTTGTTGTGTTTCTAGAACCTTATAAAGAGGTCTTCCATGAGCTATTTCGACTTTGTAAGATTTCTGTTGTTACACCAGTCAGCAGTGCATCTTGCGAGAGAAGCTTCTCAGCTTTAAAACAGATTAAAACCCACCTTAGGACAACAATGGTTAATGACAGGTTAAGTCACCTCGGAATTATCAGTGTTGAGTCAAGGAGGGTACGCTCCCTCAACATGGATGAGTTTGTGAAACATTTTGCCAGTTCTCACCAGAACTGCAGAATTATGCTGTTTTAAATCTACCAGGGATAATTTGGCACTTAGACGGTCCTCTGGTCATGATTAAAACCTGCACTGTGTACTAGCTAGTACACTGACATTCTAAAATGATAAATCCAAAAGGGTATCATGTCACACAGATTTGATTTGGTTTTGATTAGGCCAATTCCAAAACTTTTCTTTGCTATTATTTAACATAATATATATGAGCATACATATGATACTGTAAGTTTGTAATATTGATGGGCACCAATTATCATTAGCATTTCTTTTTTGTAAATAAACTATGCAATTTATGTAACACACAAATGCTTGAGCTTTATTTTCTGAAAATATTTTGGATGTTCAACACTTTGACAGCTGTACATTTCGATGAAACATGGTGAAGCCCCAAAATTGCCCTCCCTGGAAGCCTGTGTTTCAGACATAAGGAAGTGACTGACTTACTCCTGTGCTAGCCTCTCTACACTGGCTTCCTGTTAAGGCTTGGGCTGATTTCAAGGTTTTACTGCTAACCTACAAAGCATTACATGGGCTTGATCCTACCTATCTTTCTGATTTGGTCCTTCCGTATATACCTACACATACGCTAAGGTCACAAGACAAAGGCCTCCTTATTGTCCCTAGAATTTCTAAGCAAACAGCTGGAGGCAGGGTTTTCTCCTATAGAGCTCGATTTTTATGGAATGGTCTGCCTATCCATGTGAGAGATGCAGACTCTGTCTCGACCTTTAAGTCTTTATTGAAGACTCATCTCTTCAGTAGGTCCCATGATTGAGTGTAGTCTGGCCCAGGAGTGTGAAGGTGAACGGAAAGGCACTGGAGCGACGAACCGCCCTTGCTGTCTCTGCCTGGCCAGTTCCCCTCTCTCCACTGGGATTCTCTACCTCTAACCCTATTACAGGGGCTGAGTCACTGGCTTACTGGTGCTCTTCCATGCCGTCCCTAGGAGGAGTGCGTCACTTGAGTGGGTTGAGTCACTGACATGATCTTCCTGTCCGGGTTGGCGCCCCCTTTGAGGTTCGTGCCGTGGGGGAGATCTTCGTGGGCTATACTCGGCCTTGTCTCAGGGTAGTAGGTTGGTGGTTGAAGATATCCCTCTAGTGGTGTGGGGGCTGTGCTTTGGCAAAGTGGGTGGGGTTATATCCTGCCTGTTTGGCTCTGTCCGGGGGATCTTCGGACAAGGCCACAGTGTCTCCCGACCCCTCCTGTCTCAGCCTCCAATATTTATGCTGCAATAGTATGTGTCGGGGGGCTAGGGTCGGTCTGTTATATCTGGAGTATTTCTCCTGTCTCATCCGGTGTTAATCTCTTTCTCTTTCTCTTTCTCTCTCTCTTCTCTCGGAGGACCTGAGCCCTAGGACCATGCCTCAGGGCTACCTGGTCTGATGACTCGTTGCTGTCCCCAGTTCACCTGGTCATGCTGCAGCTCCAGTTTCAACTGTTCTGCCTGCGGCTATGGAACCCTGACCTGTTCACTGGACATGCTACCTTGTCCTGGACCTGCTGTTTTGGACTCTCTCTCTACAGCACCTGCTGTCTCTAACTCTGAATGATCGGCTATGAAAAGCCAACTGATATTTACTCCTGAGGTGCTGACCTGTTACCACTGTGGTTATTATTATCTGACCCTGCTGGGCATCTATGAACGTTTGAACATCTTGGCCATGTTCTGTTATAATCTCCACTCGGCACAGCAAGAGGACTGGCCACCCCTCAGAGCCTGGTTCCTCTGTAGGTTTCATCCTAGGTTCTGGCCTTTCTAGTGAGTTTTTCCTAGCCACTGTGCTTCTACATCTGCATTGCTTGCTGTTTGGTGTTTTAGGCTGGGTTTCTGTACAGCACTTTGTGACATTGGCTGGTGTAAAAAGGGCTTTATAAATACATTTGATTGATTTATTATATATTCTTGATAACAGAGTGACCCAAGTCTCTCCAGTATGTGAGTGTGTGAGAGAGCAAGAAATTGAGCTGCAGTTCCGAGATAGAGACACTGACTATTCATAGTATGTTAAAGAATTCTTGTGAAGTAACCCTTTTGGACCAGACTATCTGCCACATTGAAGAACTCTGGGTTCAGTGAATTATCACCTCTACCTCTAATCAGCAATTATAGGTTCATTCATGCTCCTTAAATGCCAGGTTAGGGTTACACACTAATTTTCTGTCATGGTCTATGGACCCCCTGAAGTAGCCTTGGCCACCCCATGTATAAAACTCTAGTTCCACCACTGATACAGAAGGAGGCTAATTCATACATTTTCGATCAGAATATTTTGTATAAAGATAAGCATTGTATTGTTGATTATAGTAGTGACTCTAGTAGGCCTAAAACATTCTTTCTCACTTCAAACTCAACTGGCGGAGTCAGTAGGCTGCAGTATAATAGGCTAATAGCCACACCACACCAAACCACAAAAGTTTTAAACATTATTAGTGTAATATCAATATAAAAATTAATTTAAGCTGTTAAGATATAATGTGATCTGGCATTCAGATTTAGGAGGGTTCGAGCACAAGAGAGCGACCAGAGATACAAATATTGTGCAAAATTACGGGTTTATTTACCCATGGATTCAAAAAAGAATGTTCAGGTAGTAGTTGGAACAAATGGACAAAAATGGCAAACATCAAAACAATAAACAGTAGCAATAAGTAGCAACCAAATGGCTACAAAAAGCAAAATGCCTGTAATGCCTATACCAGTTAACTCACTCAACTGAGAATTCGTTAGAGAACTACAGTAAGTAACAGGTTACCTCAACGACGGCTCTATTGATTATGACAAAGAACAGACATATACAGTGCCTTCGGAAAGTATTCAGACCCCTTGACTTTTCCCACATTTTGTTACATTACAGCCTTATTCTAAAATGTATTAAATTGATAAAAAAACAGAAATGTCACATTTACATAAGTATTCAGACCCTTTACTCAGTACTTTATTGAAGCACTTTTGGCAGCGATTACAGCCTGAACTCTTCTTTGGTATGACGCTACAAGCTTGGCACACCTGTATTTGGGGAGTTTCTCCCATTCTTCTCTGCAGATCCCCTCAAGCTCTGTCAGGTTGGATGGCGAGTGTCGCTACACAGCTATTTTCAGGTCTCTCTAGAGATGTTCGATTGGGTTCAAATCTGGGCTCTGGCCGGGCCATTCAAGGACATTCAGAGACTTGTCCTGAAGCCACTCCTTTGTTGTCCTGGCTGTGTGCTTTGTACTTTGCTCTGTTCATCTTTGCCTCGATCCTGACTAGTCTCCCAGTCCCTGCAGCTGAAAAACATCCCCACAGCATGATGCTGCCACCACCATGCTTCACCGTAGGGATGGTGCCAGGTTTCCTCCAGACGTGACGCTTGGCATTCAGGCCAAAGAGTTCAATCTTGCTTTCATTAGACCAGAGAATCTATTTTGCATGGTCTGAGAGTCCTTTAGGTGCCTTTTGGCAAAGTCAAAGCGGGTTGTCATGTGCCTTTTATGAGGAGTGGCTTCCGTCTGGCCACTCTACCATAAACGCCTGATTGGTGGAGTGCTGCAGAGATGGTTGTCCTTCTGGAAGATTCTCCCATCTCCACAGAGGAACTCTGGAGCTCTGTCAGAGTGACCATGGGGTTTTTGGTCACCTCCCTGACAAAGGCCCTTTTCCCCCTACTGCTCAGTTTTGCCAGGCGGCCAGGTCTAGGAAGAGTCTTGGTGGTTCCAAACTTCTTTAATTTAAGAATGATGGAGGCCACTCTGTTCTTTGGGACCTTCAATGCTGCAGAAATGTTTTGGTACCCTTCCCCAGATCTGTACCTTCCCCAGAACTGACAATTCCTTTGACCTCATGGCTTGGTTTTTGCTCTGACATGCACTGTCAACTGTGGGACCTTAGGTGTGTGCCTTTCCAAATCATGTCCAATCAATTGAATTTACCACAGGTGGACTCCAATCAAGTTGTAGAAACATCTCAAGGATGATCAATGAAAACAGGATGCACCTAAGCTTAATTTCAAGTCTCATAGCGAAGGGTTTGAATACTTATGTAAATAAAGCATTTGCCAACATTTCTAAAAACCTAATTTCGCTTTGTCATTATGGGATGTTGTGTGTAGATTGATGAGGAAAATGTTTTATTTTATCCATTTTAGAATAAGGCTGTAACATAACAAAATGTCGAAAAAAATCAAGGGGTCTGAATACATTTCCCGAATGCACTATACACTGAGTATTTCATTATTGAGTTGAACCCCCCTCCCCTTTTGCCCTCAGAACAGCCTAAATTCATTGGGGCATGGACTCTACAAGGTGTAAAAAGTGTTCCACAGAAATGCTGGCCCATGTTGACTAATGCTTCCCACAGCTGTGTCAAGTTGGCTGGATGTCCTTTGGGTGGTGGATCATTCTTGATACACACGAGAAAATGTTGAGCGTGAAAAACGCAGAAACGTTTCAGTTCTTGACACATACCACATTCAAAGGCACTTAAATATTTTGTCTTGCACATTCACCCTCTGAATGGCACACACACAATCCATGTCTCAATTGTCTCAAGGCTTAAAAATCCTTCCTCCCCTTCATCTACACAGATTGAAGTTGATTTAACAAGTGACATCAATAAGGGATCATAGCTTTCACCCGGACTCACCTGGTCAGTCTATGTAATGGAAAGAGCAGGTGTTCTTAATGTTTTTTACACTCAGTGTATACCCACACCCATTCTAGGAGAAACCGTACCAATGTGGCCTTTCAATAGGCGCATCAATTGATCATCGTTTTAGACAATGAAAGGAAATCAAATAGACGTCGACGCAATAAACATACACCACACTTGCTACAGTTACTGGCAAAGCAATACAATGAATAGTTGCATGAATATAATAATGAATCCGAGAGGGAACTAACCAATGCAATGAAAAATGGCATAATATGCAATGTGGGAAGCGGGCGCGCTCTAGAAACACTGCGAGTCAGATACTGATGGAGCTCTCAAACACACAGGTAGGCCTATTGTTATTCATGAAACTCGTAAAATAAAACACAATATGGTGCACTCATAAGTTTAATGCAATGGCAGTAATGGAGTTTATAGAAACTGATTTATACTTGGCAACGCATGAATGGAGAACGTTGATTCAACGTGATAAGAGAGCAGTACAGAGGTCACATCATCACACAGCCTGCAGAAAGCATACCACTTGATTTATTTCACATTTTGTTGTGTTACATCCTGAATTCAAAATGGATTCAATAGAATGTTTTCCTCACCCATCTACACACACTACCCCATAATGAAAAAGTGAAAACATGTTCATAGAAATGTTAGCAAATTTATTGAAAAATGAAATACAGAAATATCTCATTTATATAAGTATTCACACCCCAAGTCAATACTTTGTAGAAGCACATTTGGCAGCGATTGCAGCTCTGAGTCTTTCTAGGTAAGTCTCTAAGAGCTTTCCAGACCTGGATTGTGCAACATTTCCCCATTATTCTTTAAAATATTGTTCAAGCTCTGTCAAATTGGTTGTTGATCATTGCCATATATTTTTTTCTTTTTTTGTACTTTTACCACCCAATATTGTGATATCCAATTGGTAGTTTCAGTCTTGTCCCATCGCTGCAACTCGCCTACGGACACAGGCGAGGCGAAGGTTGAGAGCCATGAGTCCTCCGAAACACGACCCTGCCAAGATGCACTGCTTCTTGACAGACTGCTCGCCTACCCCGGAAGCCAGACGCAACCAATGTGTCGGAGGAAACACAGTCCAGCTGGCGACCGAAGTCAGCTTGCAGGTGCCCGGCCCGCCACAAGGAGTCGCTAGAGCGTGATGGGACAAGGAAATACATGCCGGCCAAATCCTCCCCTAACCCGATCAATTGTGTGCCGCCTCAGTCAAAACTGTAACTCTGCCACTCAGGAACATTCACCGTCTTCTTGGTAAGCAACTCCAGTGTATATTTGGCCTTGTGTTTTAGGTTATTGTCCTGCTGAAAGGTGAATTCATCTCCCAGTGTCTGGTGTAAAGCAGACTGAAACAGGTTTTCCTCTGTGCTTAGCTCAAATCTTTTTCTTTGTATTCTGGAAAAACTCCCCAGTCCTTAACGATTACAAGCACACCCACAACATGATGCAGCCACCGCTATGCTTGAAAATATGGATAGTGGTGCTCACTAATGTGTTGTGATGGATTTGTCCTGAACATAATGCTTTGTGTTCAGGACACAAAGTTAATTGCTTTGACAATTCTTTTGCAGTATTACTTTAGTGTCTTATTGCAAATGGTTTGGAATATTTGTAGTGACTGGGTGTATTGATACACCATCCTAAGTGTAATTAATAACTTCACCATAATTAAAGGGATATTCAATATACAGCACCTACTCATTCAAGAGTGTTTCTTTATTGTCTTCAATATTATTCTACAATGTAGAAAATTACACACACACACACACACACACACACACATTGGAAAACCTCCCTGGTCTTCGATTCTGTGTTTGAAATCTTACAGCGTGGGGTACAGAGATTAGGTAGTCATAAAAAAATCCTGTTAAACACTATAATTCTATAGAACAAGAAGGTTCGCACACTGTTAAAGCTCCCAATTCACCGATTTATTGACAACATTCCAATCCAAAACGGATCTTTATAAATTAAAATGGCCAATTTGGGTGCAATCAATTAGCTTAATTTCTCAGAGATCAAATGATATTAAAACAAAATAATGTTGCAGCTAATCGTATCTCTTTCTAACAACAGAAATAATTTCAAAACAATCCGAGATGGTTTGGTGTTGAAATGCTCTTTCTTGTGCTTTTTGAGGTAGAACGACCCAACCTTAACTTGGCGATACTATCTTCGTTCTCGATTCGGGCCAAACATGGATCTTCTAAAATGTCCAGTTGCAGGTGGTTTGTTGAACTTAGAAAATGTTTTGTTATTAAAATAAATAAAATAATAAAATAAATAAATGTTTTGCTCCATGATGTAATCCAACAATGTGTACGGCGCCGTCTTGTCTATTTCAAATCTTCTCTCATTGATCGAGACTGGTGAGTGTCATCAAGTGGCGCGGCAGTCTAAGCCACTACAGCTCAGTGTAAGAGGTGTCACTACAGTACCTGGTTCGAATCCACATTTGGCTGTGATTGGGAGTCCCATAGGGTGGTGCACAATTGGCCCAGCATCATCTGGCTTTGGCCAGGGTAGGCAGTCATTGTAAATAAGAATTTGTTCTTAACAATCAATGACAAGATGGCTGCATATCCATTTTTTTAATTAACAGCATTTTTCGAAATCCAAATGACCCACCTGCAACTGGACATTTTAGAAAAAAAACATGCTTTGCCGAATCGAGAATGAAGATGGCAGAGTCAACTTTAAGTTGGTTGAAAATTCTCTGTGCTACACCAAACAGTATCTATCCTGTAATGCAGGGATCACCAACTAGATTCGGCCGCGGGACCATTTTTTGAGCGGATTGTCAGGGAGCCGGAACATAATTACAAATAATTTGTAGATTGCAAATTGACCGCAAGATGCCCAAACAGATATATTTGACTAAAACATAATAATAATTTCAAACTTTGCTTAAATTTGTATACAATCACATATACATTTAGCCTAACTGCCATAATAATGGAAACGAGGAGTAAATGAGGGATACAAAGTATATTGTATAAAGCAGGTTCTTCCACACAGGTGTTGTTTCTGACGTAATTAATTAATTATCATCCCATCCATGTTTAGGGTCATGTATAAAAATGCTGGTCAGGCCATTATCTTGGCTACACACCTATAGGATGACAATGCCCCCATCCACAGGGCACGAGTGGTCACTGAATGATTTAATGAGCATGAAAACGATGTAAACCATATGCCATGGCCGTCTCAGTTACCAGATCTCAACCCAATTGAACACTTATGGGAGGTTCTGGAGAGGTGCTTGAGACAGCGTTTTCCACCACCTTCAACAAAACACCAAATGATGGAATTTCCTGTGGAAGAATAGTGTTGCATCCCTCCAATAGAGTTCCAGACACTAGTAGAATCTATGCCAAGGTGCATTGAAGCTGTACTGGGTTGTGGTGGCCCAACCCCTTAAGACACGTTACGTTGGTGTTTCCTTTGTTTTGGCAGTTACCTGTTTCTCTATACGTGGGAATACTTTGGAACAGATTTCCACATTTTAAATCACTTGGACCTGATTTCCTAGTGTTTCTTATGTTTTACAGTTGACATTTTAGTAATTTAGTACACGCTGTTATCCAGAGCGACTTAGAGTAGTGGGTGCATACATTTTCATACTGGTCCAAAATTATTATTTGGTTTTTAAAATTGCTCAAAAAACATGGAGGGCCAAATAAAATCACCCGTGTTTGGCCCACGGGCCGCCAGTTGGGGAACCCTGCTCTAACGGCTAATGGAGCATCACATTAGCCTGTTACAAGGAAAAATGTCTGTGTGTATATGAATGACAAAAACCATTTCAGTTCTGCTTGTGGAACTTAATCCTGCTACATTGACGAGAATATATCAACGTTGTACCATCCAACAAGTTTGTTGATTAGCACCTTGGCCTCATCCAGCAGCTCCTCCAGGTCTGTGATGTCCTCGATCTTCTTAGTGATGACCCGGGCCTTCTCCAGCTTCTCAAAGATGCACTTTACCTGGTACCACTCCATCTCCCCGGCAACTCACTGAGCGGGTTAGGCACAATCTTCTAGATTACATCCCGTACTCCACACAGTATCTCTGTTCTGCCATGTCTGGCTGGTTAGTACAATAATGACGTCAGGAAACCTTTGAACCTCGGGAAAGACTGGGATTCCAAGGGGGCTGGGCACACTGATCGCGGTCCAAGGGATAGGGGTTTACGATATAAACAGGGCATAAGACAATTAATTTATATATGCCGCATTCACATGCAAGTCGGAGCTAGGAAACTTTGACATTTCCGACTTGGTAACTGGTTGAACACAGAATGCATGGTTGTACAACTACAACCATTTAGCAAGTCAGAAATTTCTGAGTTTCCGACAGCACGTGAACGCGCCAATAAACCTGGTTTTAATGTCTATGATATAGACAGAGAGGAAGAGGCGAAGCAAGAGGTTGTTAATAATGCATTAATGCATAGACATTCTTTTTTATCATTTTTTTAAACGGTGATGAAGTGCGAAGATGGCGGTGCAGTGGCTTTAAAACAGCGCCACCTGTCAGTCATCTAGCGTATATAGAAATCATTAGATGCATGACATAGGAAAAGATTACATGATAGAATAAGATTACTCTAGATTCTGACTCCATGCCATTATTAGGCTACTACACAAACAGTGGCTGCACACACACACACACACACACACACACACACACACACACACACACACACACACACACACACACACACACACACACACACACACACACACACACACACACACACACACACC
>QNTS01003823.1:71804-83895 GCA_003317085.1 Hucho hucho | reverse complement strand
CACTGCAGGATTTGAGTCCCTGGCGGCGTAGTGTGTTACTGATGGTAGGCTTTGTTACTTTGGTCCCAGCTCTCTGCAGGTCATTCACTAGGTCCCCCCGTGTGGTTCTGGGATTTTTGCTCACCGTTCTTGTGATCATTTTGACCCCACGGTGTGAGATCTTGCGTGGAGCCCCAGATCGAGGAAGATTATCAGTGGTCTTGTATGTCTTCCATTTCCTAATAATTGCTCCCACAGTTGATTTCTTCAAACCAAGCTGCTTACCTATTGCAGATTCAGTCTTCCCAACCTGGTGCAGGTCTACAATTTTGTTTCTGGTGTCCTTTGACAGCTCTTTGGTCTTGGCCATAGTGGAGTTTGGAGTGTGACTGTTTGAGGTTGTGGACAGGTGTCTTTTATACTGATAACAAGTTCAAACAGGTGCCATTAATACAGGTAATGAGTGGAGGACAGAGGAGCCTCTTAAAGAAGAAGTTACAGGTCTGTGAGAGCCAGAAATCTTGCTTGTTTGTATGTGACCAAATACTTATTTTCCACCATAATTTGCAAATAAATTCATTAAAAATCCTACAATGTGATTTTCTGGATTTTTTTCCCTCATTTTGTCTGTCATAGTTGAAGTGTACCTATGATGAAAATTACCGGCCTCTCTCATCTTTTTAAGTGAGAGAACTTGCACAATTGGTGGCTGACTAAATACTTTTTTGCCCCACTGTATATTAGTAGCCAACTAATGTAGGTAGCTGGCTAACATACCGGTACATACTGCTGTACTGCTATGCTATGTGGTTCGTAAGGATAGCGTAGCTAACAAATTGTCAGCCAACAGAACATGTAAGGTAACTTATTTGGGTTTAATACTCCACCCAAAATATACAACAGGCACGGGGACGAAGCACAAAACTAACACATATGTAAAACACAGGGATGTAACCCAAACAAAAGAGCGAGGTTAAACCTACACGGGACGAGACCCGTAATAACGAGTACACAACACTTGCAGTACGAAAACCAAAACAACAAAGCACAGGTACTCACAAGACCAACGGACATGGGAACAATAACCGACAAGACAAAGGTGAACAGAGGGCACATACAGTTGAAGTCTGAAGTTTACATACACCTTAGCAAAATACATTTAAACTCAGTTTTTCCCAATTCCTGACATTTAATCAGAGTAAAAAATTTTGGTCTGTTAGGATCACCACAATATTTGAAGAATGTGAAATGTCAGAATAATAGTAGAGAGGATGATTTATTTCAGCTTTTATTTCTTTCATCACATTCCCAGTGGGTCAGAAGTTTACATACACTCAATTAATATTTGGTAGCATTGCTTTGAAATTGTGTAACTTGGGCCAAACATTTCAGGTAGCCTTCCACAAGCTTCCCACAATAAGTTGGGTGAATTTTGGCCCATTCCTGCTGACAGAGCTTGTGTATCTGAGTCAGGTTTGTTGGCCTCCTTGCTCGCACATGCTTTTTCAGTTCTGCCCACAAATTGTCTATGGGATTGAGGTCAGGGCTTTGTGATGGCCATTCCAATACCTTGACTTTGTTGTCCTTAAGCCATTTTGCCACAACTTTGGAAGTATGCTTGGGGTAATTGTCCATTTGGAAGACCCATTTGCGACCAAGCTTTAACTTCCTGACTGAGGTCTTGAGATGTTGCTTCAATATATCCACATCATTTTGCTTCCTCATGATGCCATCTATTTTGTGAAGTGCACCAGTTCCTCCTGCAGCAAAGCACCCCCCAACATGATGCTGCCACCCCCGTGCTTCACGGTTGGGATGGTGTTCTTCGGCTTGCAAACCTCTCCCTTTTTCCTCCAAACATAACAATGGTCATTATGGCCAAACAGTTCTATTTTTGTTTCATCAGACCAGAGGAAAAAAAAAGTACAATCTTTGTCCCCATGTGCAGTTGCAAACCGTAGTCTGGCTTTTTATGGCGGTTTTGGAGCAGTGGCTTCTTCCTTGCTGAGCAGCCTTTCAGGTTATGTTGATATAGGACTCGTTTTACTGTGGACATAGATACTTTTTACCTGTTTCCTCCAGCATCTTCACAAGGTCCTTTGCTGTTGTTCTGGAATTTATTTGCACTTTTCGCACCAAAGTCCGTTCATCTCCAGGAGACAGAAAGCGTCTCCTTCTTGAGCGGTATGATGGCTGCGTGGTCCCATGGTGTTTATACTTGCGTACTATTGTTTGTACAGATGAACATGGTACCTTCAGGCGTTTGGAAATTGCTCCCAAAGATGAACCAGACTTGTGAGGTCTTGGCTGATGTTTTTTTGATTTTCCCATGATGTCAAGCAAAGAAGCACTGAGTTTGAAGGTATGCCTTGAAATACGTCCACAGGTACACCTTCAATTGACTCAAATGATGTCAATTAGCCCATCAGAAGCTTCTAAAGCCATGTCATCATTTTCTGGAATTTTCCAAGCTGTTTAAAGGCACAGTCAATTTAGTGTACGTAAACTTCTGACCCACTGGAATTGTGATACAGTCTGTCAATATAAAATAAAAATAAATAAATAAAATAATAATTATAAAATAATGGTTGATAAACAGTGTTTGGCATAACAGGCCCCATAATTATATTTAGCATTTTCCCAAATTCTGTTTTCTGTTTAATTTTTGACTCAATATTACAATTATTAATAGAAAAATAAAATTAATTAACATTTTTGTGTGTAATTACCCTTTAACTGAGCATCCAGCAAGAGATGAATGTGTCTGTCAATGTTTCTGCTGTTAGGCCGGCTGCTGCTGTATGTCATGGCAGATTTATAGTTCTGTCAGGTACTGTAAGCCTACTTCGCAGTTAACATTTAGTTGAGAAGTTTTTTGGGGAAAGTCTTTGTCTATCCACATCGCTGAACTGGCTACATACGGAGTGACAGACAAACGCGCGCACCAAACACACAGACCAGGGGCAATATTGCTGGATATTGATTGGGGAATAATGTGTTATGTTTTGGCTTTCTAAGCCTATAGTGGCTAACCAGGCATTTGATAATGTCAATATGGCTTTGATTGGATGGTAGCCAGGAGCTTTATGTTTATGACAGTTTGCAATGGAAAAATGCAAGTACTTTCAGAATTGATTGGCGAGCTACCTGCAGCTCGCAGCCCACCTATGAGTAGCTTGCCAATCAATTCTGAAATACATGCATTTTTCCATTGCAAACTGTCATATACATAAAGCTCCTGGCTACCATCCAATCAACGCCACATTGACATTATCCCACCGATCTACCTGTTGGAGATCCCTGAGCTAGGGTATGGCGACTACCATATTGACGCCCCTTGGTTAGCTGGCTAACTCATTGATCCTGCTTGGTAGTATACCCCTGTATGTAATCCTCTCTGCCCGCTCCTGTTGGACAAAAGAAGATAAAGCTCATCACAACAACAACCACAACCAGTCATCCAACCACTCACTCACAGTCATGAAGCATCTAGAGGAGCAGAGTTGTCCGTACCTTTTCTTTCTATTTTAATAAAGTTGTTAACTCTCTTCCCAAACCCAAACCCCTCAACCTAAACCAATAGTCAATAGCAATCCGGTGCATTCTTGCATCTGCCCCGCTCCCACCCACCCCTTGAGCATCCCATTGGTTCCTGCATGAATGCCCCCCCCCCAAGCATGCCATATTCATGCTTGTGTGACACTTTTGATATTCTGTATTTCTCTTGATTGTCTATGCAAATAAATTGTGGGTCAAAAGGGAAATTGGGGGGCGAAGGACACTGTCTATCAGTGTCCTAGCTAGCTAGCTACCGGAGTTTCATCCGCCTCCCGACCTGCTGTGTACCAGAGTCCTCCTAGCTAGCTAGATAGCACACAGTGTGTCAAACACCAGTCCTCGCAGTCGTTAACAGAACGAAAAAATGCCTGACAGGCGGGGGTGAAGGACGCTGTCTACCGTTGTCCTAGCTAGCCATCATTGTCGCCCCCCGCCTCTTTTTCTGTGGGGTTTATCAGAGGTTGGCATCCAACGTTACGGTAAATTAGTGCCACCTACAGTACTTGAGCGACCCCTCCCGACCTGTGTACCAGAGTCCTAGCTTAAAAATGGACCAATAGAAGTATAAAGAGCGGTTCCTGCAGATGCAGGAATGCCACATATAGGAACGCCCTGAATTGTGGGCCACAAATTAAATCCCCTAAACCGGGTCTGTATTCCATTCCCAGCCCTACCCCCAAACCCTTACCCTAAACCAGGTTTGTACCTAACCCTAACCTCTCTCATTTGTATTAGCGTCTTTATTCTTTACATCGTTTGTTTTAATTAAAGGGGAAAATTGCCTCCTAGAACCAACTTCTCCGGTTAAAAATGGCCTACGTGGTATCTATATAAGTCATCTAGAGGAAAAAGAAACGCACACCAATTTAGGCGAGGTGCTGGCTAGCGGAGTGGAAAACTTGAAAATAAAGGAGAGCTGCACACTCTATGAGCTCAGATGCAAAAATGTAATGTCCAACGTTTCAACAGGCAAGCTGTCTTCATCAGGGTATCGATATGAGTCAAACGTGTTTCAGTGTCAAATGTGACAACAAATTGTAAATATGATCAAAATTATCCTCAAGTCACTCGTCCAAAACGAGATTTGGAAGAGAGTGCATCACAACGGGTATGGATGGGTTGGGTGTGGATTATATACATGTCCACTTTTGCCAATGATGTCCAATTGCCCTGTTACAACCTGGCTCAAGATTGTAATAAACAATGGGAATCCACACACTGAGTATAGGAATAACTAAATGAATTTATTCCATAAATAAACACTCACAACAATAATCAGACGAGGCATGAAGGTCAGTAAATTAGGTGTCAACTGCCAAAACCACAACAAAACAACCTAAGGTATGCATGGAGAGAGGAATTTCTTGCTGAATGGGGAAAAAAAGCTTTTTGCTTTATCCCGCAGCTGAGCTTTCACAAGTCACTTCCAGAGACAAGGTGTGGTTCGCCCCCCAGCTGCCATGTGTTGTGGACATGTCAAGTCTGCAACTCAGCTGAGGAGTGAAAATGGGCTTCCATAAAGTTAGTGCAAACTTCTAATGCATTAAACAATATTGCGCGAGATGCCAAGAAATGCATTACATACAGCAAATGTACGACATGATGGCTGTGACTGGTGTCTGGTGAGTGGCTTGCTAATTATGATACTGTGATATAACTAGCTAAAAACATAGCTTCACCCTAAAGTGTGATGTGATGTAATTTCAAAGAGAGGATGATTTGAATAGCTGACGTTGCACCTGATGATGAGGTTTGATAGGATGTAATGTTAGCCAGCTTGCTATCGAAAATGTGTTTAAACTCAAACTAGCTAGCTAAGAAGATCCCTGCTAGCTAACATCATTTCAACTTGGACAAAGATAACTAACCCGGATTTGCAAGTTAGGTAGCTAACTAGCTACCTGCTAAAACAACATGCCTGCTCTAATAAAAGTCTTGTGTATTTTCTAGGGCAAAAAATACAGTGAGCTCCAAAAGTATTGGGACAGTGACATTTTTGTTTGTTTGTTTTGGCTCTACTACAACACTTTGGATTTGAAGTGATACAATGACTATGAGAGAAAAAGACAATGTCGGAAAGAGAATTGCGCCGGTTTTATGGGCTCCTAAACAATTGTGCTATTTTGTGTCATTTTTCGCATTGTTTGTAACTTATTTTGTACATAATGTTGCTGCTACTGTCTCTTATGACCGAAAAGAGCTTCTGGATATCAGAACAGCAATTACTCACCTCAAACTGGACCAAGGTTTTTTTCTTTAATGAATCTGACGTGAAGGATATACTGTTTCGCACGGCACGGACCAGGCCCAGGCCCAAATCCCCTTCATTTGCAAGAAGGAAAGACGGAGATACAGGGGGCGCAGATCCGGGTACCTTGTGAGAATTTGTCGGTGAGTGGGTAACACGCCTCGTCCATCCGTTCTATTGGCCAACTTGCAAACACTGGAGAATAAACTGGATCAGCTCTGGTCGAGACTATCCTACCAACGGTTAAATACGGAAATATCTTATGTTTCACCGAGTTGTGGCTGAATGACGACATGGATACTATACAGTTGGCTGGGTTTTCCATGCATCGGTAGGACAGAAGAGTTATGTCCGGTAAGATGAGAGGTGGTGGTGTGTGTCTATTTGTCAATAACAGGATGGTGCACAATGTCTAATATTAAGGAAGTCTTAATATTCAACATCGTGCCCTCACGTCGGTAGCCATGAAGTGCTTTGAAAGGCTGATAATGGCTCACATCGACATCATCATACCGGAAACCCTAGACCCAATCCGATTTGCGTACCGCCCCAACGGATCCACAGATTACGCAATCTCAATCCCACTCCACACTGCCCTTTCCCACCTGGACAAAAGGAACACCTATGTGAGAATGCTGTTCATTGACTAAAGCTCGGCGTTCAACACCATAGTGCCCACAAAGCTCATCACTAAGCTAAGGACCCTGGGACTAAACACCTCCCTCTAAAACAGGATCCTGGAATTCCTGACGGGCCGCTCTCAGGTGGTAACGGTAGGAAACAACACATCTGCCACGCTGAGCCTCAACACGGGGGCCCCTCGGGGGTGTGTGCTTAGTCCCCTCATGTACTCCCTGTTCACTCCCGACTGCGTGGCCAAACACGACTCCAACACCACCATTAAGTTTGCTAAAGACCCACCGGTGGTAGGCCTGATCACCGACAACGATGAGACAGCCTGTAGGGAGGAGGTCAGAGACATGGCAGTGTGGTGCCAGGACAACAACCTCTCCCTCAATGTGAGCAAGACAAAGGAGCTGATCATGGACTACATTAATGGGGGCCGTACAGGTCCCCATTAATGTTGACAAGGCTGTAGTGGAGTGGGTTGAGACTTTCAAGTGGGAGGGTATAATTTGTGGAACATTCCAAAAGGAATCTGTTCCAGAAACTTTGTAAATAACAAGGTTGCCAACAAACGAAGCATACAAAGTTGCATAGCGGCAGAATAAGATACCGGGTAGGGAGTGGGCTATTTCATTAAGTTTTAGCCACGTTTATTCAAAACAATGTCTGTCCTCACTCTGGTAGCCTATGGACAAACATTAAGAATAAACTACATGGTGAGTTGATGCCTATTTGGCAGCTAGTTAGCAAGGTGAATTGATCATGCTACTTTGTATGTGGTGTTTGTTGGCATCTTTGTACTTTACAACGTTTTTGGAACAGATTCCTGTTGGAACGTTCCACAAATTATACCCACCCCTTTCAAGTTCCTTGGTGTCACACATCAACAACAAGCTAGAATAGTCCAAACACACCAAGACAGTCGTGAAGAGGGCAGGACAACACCTTTCCTCCTCAGGAGACTGAAAAGATTTGGCATGGGTCCCCAGATCCTCAAAAAGTTCTACAGCTGCACCATCGAGAGTATCCTGACCGGTTGCATCACCGCCTGGTATGGCAACTGCTCGGCATCTGAGCGTAAGGCGCTACAGAAGGTAGTGTGTAACGGCCCAGTGCTTCACTGGGGCCAAGCTTCCTGCCATCCAGGACCTATATACTAGGACCTATATAACAGTCATAGACTTACCTGTTACCGCACGGTTAGCAGTACCGGAGCACCAAGTCTGGGTCCAAAAGGCTCCTTTACAGCTTCTATCCCCAAGCCATAGGACTTCTGAACAATTAATCAAATGGCCACCTGGACAAATTACATTGACCCCCCCCCCCTGTTTTTATAATGCTGCTACACACTGTTTATTATCTATGCATAGTCACTTTACCACTACCTACATGTACAAATTAACTCAACTAACCTGTACCCCCGCACATTGACTCGGTACCTGCACCCCATGTATTTAGCCTCGTTATTGTCATTTTGTGTTACTTTTTATTTTATTTTTTACTTTAGTTTATTTAGTAAATATTTTCTTAACCAACAATGCATTTAAATAAATATAGTTAAGAGCTTGTAAGTAAGCATTTCACGGTAAGTTCTACACCTGTTGTATTTGGCGCTTGTGACAAATCAAATTTGATTTGACTTTTAATATATCGAGCTGGTTGACAAAACAGACCATGGGATGCCTTTTCACACAGATTTATTTGTCTAAGGTCCACGGTGGGTCTGTGTAAGCTAAGCAATTATATTGGAGACAGGTTTATAACAATGAATGTGTCACGTGTGACCTATTTGCATGCAATCTAGATGAAGATCTTTCTAGGATAATTGAGTCATGTGATTTGGATTCTGTGTATTTAAACCCACCTGATTTTGTGTCCTAGGCAGCTGCCCACAGGAAGTGAATGCAGTCTGAAAGCATGTTGGAGCCTAGGGTTTGCGAGTGCATAGCTAATAGAGGTGGTTTAAGATGACTAGGTATCCCCCCTTTTCCCTTCCCTTACGATAAAAGTCTTGAGAAGATGGATGCCTGCCTCTCTGGCTGCTCTGCTTCCTGTGTCCCTTTTGTTTTGCATGGTTTTAGAGTAAAAAGTAAAATTAATAATATTTATGGAAACAGAGCAATTGAATGGAAATGAGTAACTGGAATGTGTTTTGAAATGGAAAACCATGTCTTAATAAATGTTCCTTTTGTTGTTTGCTTCCCTCTGCCTGCTCAACCCAGACCTAGAACCTGTAACCTTCCTTGTGACAAATGTAATCTATTAATTAACTGCTATAGTATTTCTAAGTAGCAGCCAGGGAAATTAATTATTCTCACTTTGACAGAACGTTTAGATGTTTCTGCCTGTGGCGTTTTTAACCTGAATTGTTAGGATTTATTAAACACATTTTTCTCAAATAGAATTTTATTGTTTTCTTTGAAAGATGGGCCTTGCTGACAAATACATTAAGGGGAAAGGATCAATAGACAGTGCTGGCTGCTATGGTTAACACTGATACAGGACATTGAATGCTAAATTAATTGACTCTAAAGTATAATAAGTAGGCCTACAGTATTAGTGCGGTCAAACGGGTTTCTTAGTAAGATTATCCAGTGTCCACAGCAGCACTTATTCTCTACCCCAAATCAAATCACATTTTATTGGTCACATGCACATGGTTAGCAGATGTTATTGCGAGTGTAGCAAAATGCTTGTGCTTCTAGTTCCGACAGTGCTGTAACATCTAACAAGTATTCTAACAAATTCACAACGACTACCTTATACACACAATGTAAGGAGATGGAATAAGAATATGTACATATAAATATATGGATCCGCGATGGCCGTGCGGCATAGGCAAGATGCAATAGATGGTATAAAATGCAGTATATACATGAGAAATGAGTAATGTAGGATATGTAAACGTTATTAAAGTGACTAGTGATACCTTTATTAAATCCATGTATTAAATGGCCAGTGATTTGAGTCTGTATGTTGGCAGCAGCCTCTCTATGTTAGTGATGGCTGTTTAACAGTCGGATGGCCTTGAGATAGAAGCTGTTTTTCAGTCTCTCGGTCCCAGCTTTGATGCACCTGTACTGACCTCGCCTTCTGGATGATAGCGGGGTGAACAGGCAGTGGCTCGGGTGGTTGTTGTCCTTGATGATCTTTTTGGGCTTCCTGTGACATCGGGTGCTGTAGGTGTCCTGGAGGGCAGGTAGTTGATGCGTTGTGCAGACCGCACTACCCTCTGGAGAGCCTTGCGGTGGAGAGGTTGGAGTCTGTTTGATTGAGTGTGTGGACAGGTGTCTTTTATACAAGTAACGAGTTCAAACTGGTGCAGTTAATACAGGTAATGAGTGGAGAACAGGAGGGCTTTTTAAAGAAAAACTAACAGGTCTGTGAGAGCCTGAATTCTTACTGGTTGGTAGGTGATCAAATACTTATGTCATGCAATAAAATGCAAATAATTAAAAAAAAAATCATACAATGTGATTTTTTGGATTTTTGTTTTAGATTCCGTCTCTCACAGTTGAAGTGTACCTATGATAAAAATTACAGACCTCTACATGCTTTGTAAGTAGGAAAACCTGAAAAATCGGCAGTGTATCAAATACTTGTTCTCCCCACTGTATAGAGGAGACCACCTGGAGGTGACGGAGTCGGCCTCAGAACAAGCAGATGAGCCACCACCACAGCCCATCACTCAAAGCAGGGTACAACTACAGACGGAACCCGAGGAGCTGGGGTCAACCCAAGGGAGTGATAGCGGTCCAGAAGTGCCAGGGCACCAGAGGTTAACAGGCCAGTATGGAACAGCCCAACTGAATGACCCTACACTCATTAATGCAAACTGTTTACACTTTCAACACCTACCTTATCAAGGGTCATTAGAAGGTTATCACATGGGTATAAAACGTTAATTCTTACCCAACGAGATGGTTTATTTTTTTCTCCCCCTCCTCTGATATCTCGTCATGCTTGTGCCTCAAACCCATAGGGCCACAGTACTGCAACTAGCCCACACTCATCTGCTTGGGGCACATTTAGGGGTGGACCAAAGAAAGAGTGTTAAAACGGTTCTTTTGGCCTGGGGTGCATAAGGAAGTAGAGAACTACTGCCGTAGTTGCCCGGAGTGTCAGCAGTCAGCTCCGAAACCTAATTTTCGCAGTCCCTTGATTCCTTTACCCATCATCGAAACCCCCTTTGAGAGGATTGGGATGGACATTGTGGGGCCTCTCCCGAGGAGCGGCAGGGGTCACCAATATATTTTGGTGATGGTAGACTATGCAACCCGCTACCCTGAAGCGGTGCCGTTAAGGAAAGCTACATCAAAACAATTGCCAAATAATTATTCCTGATGAGTACTAGAGTGGGTATCCCAAAATAAATTCTTACAGACCAGGGGACCCCATTCATGTCTCGGGTAATGAAAGAGCTCTGCACCCTCCTAAAGGTAAAGCAAATAAGAACATCAGTGTATCATCCGCAGACAGACGGCCTTGCGGAGCGTTTTAATAAGACCCTCAAGCAAATGCTTCGTAAGACCCTTGACACGGATGGCAGAAACTGGGATCAACTCTTACCCTATCTGTTGTTCTCAATTAGAGAAGTACCACAAGCCTCTACAGGGTTCGCCCCTTTTGAACTTTTGTCCCCATACAGGCCAAGGGGTCTGCTGGATATAGCAAAGGAAGCGTGGGAGGAACAGCCTTGCCCCCATAGGTCATTCATTGATCATGCGGGGGAAATGAAAGACAGGATGGCCGCCATTTACCCTATGGTAAGAGAACATATGGAGAAAGCGCAACGGGAACAACAAACGATATATAACCGCCCAGCTTAGCCTAGAGAATTTCAGCCAGGAGACCGAGTGTTAGTGCTGGTGCCCACAGTAGAGTGCAAATTCCTAGCCACCTGGCAGGGACCCTTTGAGGTCATAGAGAGGGTAGGGGAGGTCAATTACAAGGTTAAGCAAACAGGCAAGAGAAAGCCTGACCAAATATACCACGTCAACCTCTTGAAACGTTGGCACCCTAGAGACGTGATGGTGTGTTCTCTTTCCCCAAGGAAACCCAGTGACCCACCACGAGAAGATGTCCGTGTGAGCCCAGATCTGAACCCACAACAAAGACAGGAAGTGATGGAGCTAGTGGATCGTAACAAAGATGTTTTTTCCCCAGTCCCAGGCCATACTCAAATGATCCAGCATGAGATCCATACTGTCCCGGGGAAAATTGTACAGCAGTGGCCTTACAGACTCCCAGAGGCCAGACGAGAAGCCGTCAAGAAAGAGGTGGGGGAAATGCTTAAGTTAGGGGTCATAGAGGAGTCGCAGAGTGCATGGTTGAGCCCTATAGTGATGGTCCCCAAGCCCGATGGCACAGTAAGGTTCTTCAATGACTTTAGGAAATTAAATGAGATCTCAAAGTTTGATGCATACCCTATGCCCCACGTTGATGAATTGATTGACAGGCTAGGTAAAGCACGCTTCATTTCAACACTAGATCTAACAAAAGGCTACTGGCAAGTTCCCTTATCGTCAGATTCCAAAGAGAAGACTGCTTTTGCAACACCAGAAGGGCTATACCATTACACTCATCTACCCTTTGGCCTTCATGGGGCTCCAGCCACCTTCCAAAGGCTCATGAACCGTGTTCTTCAACCCCACCAGCAGTATGTGGATGCTTATTTAG
>QNTS01003823.1:0-70567 GCA_003317085.1 Hucho hucho | reverse complement strand
ATTGTGGCATCATGAGAGGGCGTGTTCTAGAGGGCAGATACATTGCCCTCAGATGGCTGGAGCAAGATGGCCGTCTGTGAAGGACTACAAAACCCAGGCTGCCTGAGAGTACAGCTGGAGCTAATGAGACCAGCAGCAGGCTCTAATAATGGGTGTGAGAAACTGTTGTTTGGTGTGGCTGGGGGAAAGGACATGTACCTCTGTGAAACAAAGAAGATGAAGTTACTTTTGAGCTGAAGAGATTGAAGTTGTAAACCTTTTGTTAATAATTAAACTCACCTACATACTGAAGAGACTGTTGAAGTGGTGTTTACGGGGAACTTGCACAACTTAAAGATCCGGAACCTCTCATGCTGTCACACTATGTTCAAATAACATAACATTACTTCAATGGGAAAAGTGTTCCATTCCATTGTACTAATCGTATGATTTCATTTGCCCAACGTACCAAAACATCTTCACATTGACAAATCATACTGTACATGCTGTAACTGATTAAAACATTATTAATACAAAACATTCTTAATACAAACGGATGGGGGAGTCTTTGCCAGTATAAGCCAGAGTCGCTTTTATCCCAAACTCTTAAAAGTGTTGAGCTGTTGAGTGGATTAGTAGCTCAAACGTGCTATTTAATTCAGTCCAAATGAGCGATATACCTAACCAGTCTCCCCCTAACCTGTGGGGAGACTGATAGTGGCGTGTTGATAATGATCTTAAGACTCTTAAGGCCGTTTTCCCCCCATTGAGAGCACTCCCCGATGTATACTTTGAATGTCAAGATTTGTGATGGGCTGATTGTTATGGGTCAGATATAGTGGGACTGTATTCTGAGTCCACCTGCTGAATGAATCAATAGCCCAATACCAGGTGTGCATTCTACTCTTGATCACATACATGTTCATACATTGTACCTACAGCTTAGCCAATGAGGAGGAGTTTGTCAACACAATACAACCCCAAATTAGACATGGGTCAAGCACACTTGCTGTTATGGATGACATTACTTTCAACTGCAGAAAGAGATTAAGATAAAACACTATGAAAAAGCGACACTTCTTTTTTTAAATACAGATGGCCATCTTTATTTTCCAAAGAGGCAGTTTTGAACTGGACTGATATTTGAAAGGTCAACAATCAGCACACTTGAGGTGTACATTAATATAATGTGTAAAGACAAAATGGTGAAGTATCGCTTCATTGTACAGCCAAATATGACCTTTTAGTTGCGCTAAACAGCCATCCATCAGAATTTTGCCTCTGGTTCTTGCGGAAATCGCTCACAACTTGCATTTGCCGTTATATTATGAGAGAGCCAAGATAAGGAAAAGGGGAACGGAGGCTAAATGGGATTGGTAAGACACCAGTGATGCATAAACACGGCCAAGTGAGGGCTATACCCATTTCCCTGTTTATTAGTGACGGGTCATTTGTGAACAAACGGCTCTTTTTTAATTGATCTTTTTGGTGAATGTCGGGAGCCAAATCGCATCGGTGAAAGAGCTGTTCATTTGGCTTCCTGATTTGCACACTGCTACTGCTGCTTTTAGAGTTTCAAATCAACAATTTTCTCCAGATAAATGTCTAACCTTTTTTCTTCCGTTAAGGGAACCAGGTGCTTAAAAAAAAAAAACGTTGTTATCAGATTGTGGGTGCACCGAGGGTCTTTTGAACAGAGGCAATAACACAGCATTGTTTTTTGAAAAAAGGATAGTCGATAGACAGACACGGATAACCTCGGGGTTTGTAATCTTTAATCCTACTGACAGGCAAGTGACAAACTAACATGGTGCTGTAACATTGTGCTGGTAATAAAAAGGAGTATACATAATAAAAAATGTGTGGTTTCCTCTGGTGATAAATCATATCTAAACTGTTTGTATAAAAATATATAAAAGAGAGTAGCCATGACACAACAGATAATTATCTAGGAACAAGTAAGAAGAAAGAGGAATCTGCTGCTGTGTTGTGAGAAGCGCTTACTTGTTGAATTTCTCCCTTATACGATGCAGGCACAGGAGGAACGTGGTCTAGGTGGGAGAAAAACAATACCGATGGAAGGGAGATGAGATGAGCGAGCGCTAAGAGAATGTATAGACTCGAGAGTTGGGATGGGTTCTTAATAACGTTAGATTAGGTAGGGAGGTTTGCAGATAGTGAAGCTGAAAAATCCCGGCAACGGCTCTAAAGAAGCACACAGAGCATTGAAGATATTGTGATAGAAGAGACGTGATGCACAGGTAGGTAAGGAGAGATAGCTGAGATAGAGCTTTGGAGATACAAAGGTGGTTAATGAGAAATATAAGTAGAGATTGGGTGGATGCCAGGGAGGAGGAGGTGGGAGAGAAGTCTCAAGTGAATGTATGTTTATCTGTGAACGAGACAGACAGGAGACAAATTGCCTTCAAAGTGGGACCTTGGAGTAGACAAAAAAACAAAACGTTATGACTACAACTACTGTTCCCTGAAGGAGGGAAACGAGGTACAACATACTATGGGGAGTCGCGACTTCAATTGATCACGCCTGACAAGGCCAATGAAATCTGAGGCTCTGATTCATTCCTTCAATTTAATAACGCTCTTAATACCACTCACAGTTCGATGAACGATGTGTTGGATACCAGAGTTTCCCCTTCTACTCCCGTAGCGTGAGGAGGTGGGTATCCCAGAACTAAGTCCTCTTCTTCACCCAAGTCGTCATCTGAACCTGGGCCCTGTACGTCACCGCGAGAGACTGAACCAGCCAGCTCACAATCTTTCTGCACCTCAGTCCCAGCAGAGGTACAAGAATTCAGGAAATCATGAGTATCTTTTAGAAAATAGTATGGGGGCATAATCATGACCCGAACCTGGCTTAGCCATCGTTGTCTCGGTCACTTTCTTATCCATCTTACTCAGCAAATTGAAGAGTAACTAATTGTTTCTGATTATGAAACTTTATGAGAACAAAAATAAACTTCAGCACACAACGTCCAGGGGGTGAGCACGCTCTATCACTACGGGACAGTTAAAGACAGTAGAACATAAGACAGTCTCGTTTTCCAATTGTTTGTTTTAGTTGCGTGAATCGTTTCCTGTTCACAAAGAGGTAAAGAGTGAAATAATTGAAAGAATGAATCTGGGCCTCACGCTTATCCCCTGTGGAAGGCGGGGCGCAGATTTCACTGGCCTTGTCAGGTGGGATTGTAGATCCTTCAACTGAAGTCACGAGACGGTGACTCCCCGTAGTATGTTGTACTGAAGTTGACTGACTGAAAGGGAACTTAGTTTATTAATGTTTAGGTTATATGTAAGGTGTGTCAGCAAGTGAGAGAAAGCCCAAGCAAAGAGTACGTTAACACGCACACTAATCATGAACATACTCTCCTGCAACCCACCTCAGCCTATTTTCTACACTTTAGAACCTGAACCCCCATCAGAAGTTAGCCAGCTAACTAGCTACTAGCTAGTAGTCAGTTAGCCACCGCTAGCGGTCATCACAGTTAACTCGGACATTAGCCAGCCTCAGCCCGGTCAATTCCTGCCAGTCTGCACAGCGCGATATCAACCCAGAGCATATCGGACTGCTTTTTCTCTACCACATCTCCGGATTCCTACCGCAAGCTCTGGACCTTACATCGGATCATCGCAGCTAGCTAGCTGCTATCCGAGTGGCTACTCCTGGTCACTCGGATAGCAGCGAGTGGCTACTCCGAGTGGCTACTCCTGGCTCAGTAAATGGCACATGACAACCCACTTGGAGTTTGCCAAAAGGCGCCTAAAGACTTTCAGACCATGAGAAACAAGATTCTCTGTTCTGGTGAAACCAAGATTGAACTCTTTGGCCTGAATGCCAAGCCTCGCATCTGAAGGAAACTTGGAACCATCCCTACGGTGAAGCATGGTGGTGCCAGCATCATGCTTTGGGGATGTTTTTCAGTGGCATGGACTGGGAGACTAGTCAGGATCGAGGCAAAGATGAGCGGAGAAAAGTACAGAGAGATCCTTGATGAAAACCTGCTCCAGTGCACTCAGGACCTCAGACTTGGGTGAAGGTTCACCTTCCAACAGGACGACGACCCTAAGCACACAGCCAAGTCTCTGAATGTCCTTGAGTGGCCCAACCAGAGCCCGGACTTGAATCTGATCGAACATCTCTGGAGAGACCTGAAAATAGCTATGCAGCATAGGTGCCCATACAACCTGACAGAGCTTGAGAGGATATGCAGAGAAGAATGGCAGAAACTCCCCAAATACAGGTTTGCCAAGCTTGTAGCATTATACCCAAGAAGACGCAATGCTTTGATGCCAAATGTGCTTTAACAAAGTACTGAGTAAAGGGTCTAAATACTTATGTAAATATGATATCAGATTTTTATTAGTAATAAATTAGCAAAACTTTCTAAAAAACTGTTTTTGCTTTGTCATTATGTGGTATTGTGATGTCATTATGTGGTATTGTGATGTCATTATGGGGTATTGTGATGTCATTATGTGGTATTGTGATGTCATTATGTGGTATTGTGTGTAGATTGATGAGGAGAAAAAAAATGAATGTCATCAAGTTTAAAATAAGGCTGTAACATAACAAAATGTGGAAAAAGTCAAGGGGTCTGAATACTTTCCGAAGGCACTGTATCTGAAGAATAGTATATGTACAGTAATAGTTAAATAGGACAGGCCTCGACTAGAATACAGTATATACATATGAAGTGGGTAAAACAGTATGTTAACAATATTTAAAGTGACCAGTGTTCCATGACTATGTACATAGGGTAGAAGCCTCTAAGGTGCATGGTAGAGTACCCCTCTAGTGACAGTGACTAACGTTCAGGGCAGTACTGGGCGGGGGCCAGCTTGTGGTGTACCGAAAAACTGAATCTACGCATCTTAAAAAAGTCTGAATCAAATAGGTTTCTCAAAAATAACATTGTTGCTGTGGTAGAACGTTTATTCTGATTGACGATTTTCTGCGTTTATTTAAGAGGTAGCCTGATTTCAGATGGGTCCATGTAAATAGGATTATTAGGGAAATCGTTCCTATTGCAAAGCATGCAAACCTTTTAAACAAGCTATTATATTAATATGGCTGTCATATCCGTACTCATTGAATTGGAAGAGCTGAGAGAGAAGTTGAAATTAATTGTTGGTTGGGAAATACTTTGTCAGAGTCAGCAGATTTCAGCGTTTTGTCTGAGGTATCCCAAACTCTTTACCTTTTTGCATTCCATTTAATTCTGAATTTTGACAACATTCAAATTCACATGATGAAAATAGATAAGGAACTGCATGAATCTTTAAGGGATGACTAGGGCCAGGAGTTCTGCCTGACCACATGACCAGGAGTAACTCCAATCTTAGACCATAGGGTCCAAGAGTTTTTTCTTGGGGAGGTCTCCTGCTTCTGGTCTTGATGACTAGTCTTGGTTGTTTCCTTTTAAGCCACAAGAGAGCACTACATTCTCAGTCAGTTTGTATGCTGTGTACATGCAGGCTGGGTTGGCTGACTCTAAAGGAATATATCAAGTTTGATTATCATATAAACTCAGCAAAAAAATAAACATCCTCTCACTGTCAACTGCGTTTATTATCAGCGAATATGTGTAAGTATTTGTATGAACATAACACGATTCAACAACTGAGACATAAACTGAACAAGTTCCACAGACATGTGACTAACAGAAATGGAATAATGTGTCCCTGAACAAAGGGGGGGGGTCAGTAACAGTCAGTATCTGGTGTGGCCACCAGCTGCATTAAGTACTGCAGTGCATCTCCTCCTCATGGACTCCACCAGATTTGCCCGTTCTTGCTGTGAAATGCTACCCCACTCTTCCATCAACATTTCTGGGGGGAATGGCCCTAGCCCTCACCCTCTGATCCAACAGGTCCCAGACATGCTCAATTGGATTGAGATCTGGGCTCTTCGCTGGCCATGGCAGAACACTGACATTCCTGTCTTGCAGGTAATCACGCACAGAACGAGCAGTATGGCTGGTGGCATTGTCATGCTGGAGGGTCATGTCAGGATGAGCCTGCATGAAGGGTACCACATGAGGGAGGAGGATGTCTTCCCTGTAACGCACAGCATTGAGATTGCCTGCAATGACAACAAGCTCAGTCCGATGATGCTGTGACACACCGCCCAAGACCACGACGGACCCCCCACCTCCAAATCGATCCCGCTCCAGAGTATAGGCCTTGGTGCAACGCTCATTCTTTTGACAATAAACGCAAATCCAATCATCACCCCTGGTGAGAGAAAACCGTGACTCGTCAGTCCTGTCTGGTCTAGCGACGGTCCTATCTGGCCAGTCCTGTCTGATCCAGCGATGGTGGGTTTGTGCCCATAGGCGATGTTGTTGCCGATGATGTCTGGTGAGGACCTGCCTTACAACAGGCCTACAGTTCCTCAGTCCATTCTCTCTCAGCCTATTGTGGACAGTCTGAGCACTGATGGGGGGATTGTGCTTCTCTGGTGTAACTCAGGCAGTTGTTGTTGCCATCCTATACATGTCCCGCAGGTGTGATGTTCGGATGTACCGATCCTGTGCAGGTATTGTTACACGTGGTCTGCCACTGCGAGGACGATCAGCTGTCTGTCCTGTCTCCCTGTAGCGCTGGCTTAGGCGTCTTAGGCATCTCAAGTTCAACACTGATCTCCAGTGGGGCTCTTGCTGCTGGCACTGGGGTCTTGCTTAGGACACACCATTGACAGGTCTTGACATAGTTGCGGACGTCTTTCTCCTTGTCGTGCCAGAATAACCTCTGATGGGCAAGGGAGAGGGTGTGTGGCGGACCCTGGTGACCAGACAGGTCATGAACACCAGACAAAGCCTCTTTCCTCAGAGTCTCAGGTAGGACGTACTGGAATCTCTTGCTCCTGGTCAGAGGATCTTTAGAAATGATGTACAGGATATCATATGAGTTTCTCCCACTGCTTCAGAATCTTTATAGTGAGCTGGTTCTCACAATCGATGACTCAGTGACTTCACAAACCGGTCCCTGTTCAGTGCGTTGGCCTGGAACGAAGCAGTATGGTGCAAGCTTGGAAATCCAGCGCTGCTCATATGCATCAAGCTTGGGCTTGGTCATGATGTATGTGAGAGGGTTGTTATCAGTCCACACTGTGAACTTGTGACCTTTGAGCCAATGACTAAACTTGTCTCACACAGACCACTTGAATGCCAGCAACTCCAGTCTGTGTGCAGGGTAGTTAGCTTGACTGCGGCTGAGGAACTTGCTTGCGAGCCATCTGGGCAGTAGGGAGAGAACAGAGCGATGGAGGAACATCTGGGAATGAAGTGCTGGTAGTACAGGACCACCCCTGGGAAGGATCTCACTCTCTTCTGTGATGGTGTGCGGACGTCGTCTTTCATCAGATCTTTCTTCTTGAAGCCTGAGATTACCCTGATCTTCTAATGGTCAATAGAGAGGCAAGTGCTGTCGATGATATGGCCAAGAAACCTCTCAGACTTGGGAAAAAAGTGACACTTCTTTCTGTGAGGGCTCTCAATCGACTGAACTCAACTTCAAGGCATCTTATAGACTCTTCCTCAGAAGGTGTAAAGACGAGCAGATCATCCAGTTAGCACAGAAGGCTGTAAAAATTGAGGTCACCAAAAATGCTGATCCGCATCCTTATGAAGTACGCTGGACTGTTGTACAGACCTTGTGGAAGCCTGTTGTACTCGTACAAGCCCAGGGGTGTCATAAAGACTGTGTATTTTTGGGCAGACTCATGAGAGGGATGTTGTAGAACACTGTGAGGTCCATGGTGCTGAAATAGGCGTTTCCACCAAGAGCAGCCAGGCAGACAGCTTGATGTGGCAGTGATGGTCCTCGCGTTGAGTCAGCGGAAGTAAGTGCAGCTCCTCAGGTCCCCGTTATTTTTCCAAACCATGACCAGTGGCGAGGCGTACTCATTGACCGACTCCATTTTGCTCAACACTTCTCTCAGCTTGTGATAGTGTGCAGGAGGGACACAGCAGTAGGGAAGCCTAAAGGGGCGGTCGTCGGTGAGGTGATACTCCACTAGGATCTCGGGCCAGCTTTGTTTTCCACTCAGCAGATACTTCAAATGCATTGATATCCACGTTGCTCAAACCACAGTCCTTCAGCAGCTGTGTGGGGTCAGCCAACTCTTGTGAAGAAGTGGCAGGACTTGGTCTGCAACGTCAGTGTGACACCACCTGAGTGGAGGGCAGGTCATCCACTGTAGGCAAGGAGAGACATCTGCTAGCTTGGCATTGCGGCGCAATGTGACCCAGCGATTTCCCCAAATGGGAATGTTCTTTGGGGCTGAGTGGGTGGAGGTGGGTTCAACAATGACTGTGCTCCCAGGTGACACACAAGCAACGCTTGGCAACTTCCCCCATATGCTCAGGAGCTCGACGAACTGCTCACACTCAGGGTCAATGTAACTGGAGGAGATGACTTCCCAGTACTACTTGTTGGACTTCATCTTCTGAAGGACAGACTTGATCACATTTATTGGCCAGGGACAACAGGGTGGGCACAGTGAACTTTAATTTGTATACTTCAATTTCTAGGTCATTTACAGTATATACACAGTTGGGCTTCATAGTCAGACCTCAACTGACAAGAACCACATTGCTGGGGGCTAGATGAGAACAGGGAAGAACACCAGCAGATTTCAGTCTCAACTCTCCCTCTTCACTGACTGTGCATGACATTGAGCCTGAGTCCAACATTCCGTTCAATGTCAACTGGCCACTAACTAGTACTGCGGCATAAAACAGCTCACTAGTCCCTTCTAGTCTCTATGATCCGACAAAAATTGCTTTCTGTTCGCCTGAAAGTAACCTACAGCTATTTACATAGATGGACTGCAGGTCTGGGTTTTCTGCGAGGTCACTTCATCTTTGCACATGCGTTCCCTCTCACTGCATGGGCTAGCAAATAAAATAAAAAATGGTTGATGTTGGAGGGGAGTCCTGACATCAAGGTAGGCTGTGATGCTTTTGGGCAGTCTCTCTTGAAATGGCCAGGGCTGAGACAGTGGCAACAGAGCATGTGTAGCCTGCAGTGTGCATAGGTTGTGTGCTCAGTGGTGCCACAGACTTTGCATGGGGGACTTGGCTGGACCTGGTGTGAGGGACTTGACTGGACTTGGCGTGATCTTGGTGGATGTTCAGGTTGGGCTTGGTGTGACTGAAGTGGTGCACAGTGAAAGCCGGTGGTGGAGCTGGAGTATTGAAGGAACACTGAGACTGGCTAAATACCTCAGAGGGCTGACGTGGCTCACTGTGATGGCTTGCTGAATGCTGCTAGGCTCTGACTGCATCCTGTTGCACCCTCTACAACCACTGTGCATTGGACCCTGATGGTCATCTATGAATGTTTGAACATCTTGAAGAACGATCTGGCCTTAATGGCCATGCACTCTTATAATCTCCACCCGGCACAGCCAGAAGAGGACTGGCCACCCCTCAGAGCCTGGTTCCTCTCAAGGTTTCTTCTTGGGGTATGGACAGTGGGAGATGAACATCATAACAAGGTCAGCACAGGGGTCATCAACATTCTTACCCTGCCTGCGCAGACACTCATCAGCAACATCAATGGCTTTATTCAGACGGATCCAGTAATCCATCGCATTCTCACCAACTTTCAGTTTGGTGCTGTGAAAGTCTGCCATAGGCATACTGGAGAATGTCAGTTCACTGAAATGTCTCTTTAGGATGCCAAACAGAGCAGTGGGTTTCTTGTCAGAGCTCAACTCAAAGTTACTGCGTAGTGACACCTTTACCACATCTTGTGCGTTACCAGAAAGTCTACTCTGAATGTGTAGAAAAGGCCCATGGAGTTGGTGGAAGTATCATTTAATTCATGGCCACTTGCTCAGCTGGGCCAAGGGCGCTTTAATTAGGTCAGGTGGAAATGTCCGACAGATCTCAACTCATTAAAAGGAGGAAATCGCCATCGCCCGATCTCGCTGCTTTCTCTTCCTCAACTCGGTCTAACCCAGACATTCTGTGTGTCCATGAATCCACCACAGACTACCCAGTAAATATACCACTTTATGGTTAAAATAATTCCTGCCTCAGTCTCATCCATTCCTCTGTCACCTGACCCGTGACCACATATTCACCTTCACTGTCAGTCATCCTACCTGTCCAGCTACCCACACAAATTCCACTAATCTTTCAATGGTCCTTCAAGCCGGATGATGACTGAACCAAAGACTTGTGAAAGGAAATGGAGGAGGAGAAGGAAGAATTGTCTCCACTGGAAGGAAGGAAAGAGGAGGAAAGAGCAGCGGAGGGAAAAGTCTTAGAACAAATACAAGATCCAGGAGCTAAGCCTAAAGCAACAAAGATGGCTTCATCCTCAACCACCAGCAGCACCAGAAGAACCAGGCAACAAACGAGCAGACAAGCACCTGGTTATCTTAAGGATTATGTGGTGGAGTTTCCCACACCAAAGGGCAAGCCCACCAGAGCTCAAAGTGGCGATGGATCAACTGTACGTTTCAGCCATCAACCTCAATTGAAGGCCTGGATAACTTCAGGCGAGCGATGCTACAAGTGTTCCCATAGCCATAAGGCGGAGACATGCACATTGAGGAAACCCTGCAATCGCTGTAAGGAAATCCATCTCACAGTGTTGTATGATGTAATTCCCCAAGCACAGAAGGAGCAGAGTATGCTCATGGTAGGAGCTGCAAAGGAGCTCTACCTCGACCAGCAGAACCGGTCTCCAAGGGTCATGTTGAAGGTGGTCAAGGTCACTCTGCAAAGTGAAGGGAGGAGCACGGACACATTCGCCGTTCTAGATGATGGGTCCAAAAGAACAATAATTCTCCCGGTGGCCGCTTAACCTGGAGGGGACCCCCGAGACCCTTAATCACTGAACAGTGCGACATGATGTTATCCAAGTGAAAGGCTCTGCTGTGACCTTCAGCATTTCACCTTCAGGACACAGGGACGTGGCCTATAACTAAAGGACACAAACATCCATAAATTAAATGTTGTGCTGCCCTTATGCACCAACTCTTCTGTAAAGTACAAATTAACAACAAGGGACATGAATAGCCATGCTAGCCCAATGACAACATGTAGCCTACTGTAAAAAGTATAGTAGCTAGATAGCATGTACAGCATTCATAAATAAACAGATAAGTTAATAAATGTGACCGACTGGCTCGATTCGGTCTTATGTAGCAACATTTTTAAAATAGTTTTTTTTACATTGGATAAAAGTCAAGACTCAGAGCTAGAAAATTGTATATCATACACTACTGTTGTTCTTCACATTGCCGTCTCTGGTAAACACACACTATATAAAAGAAAATACAAGTTTATTTGTCACATGCACAGGATACAGAAGGTGTAAACGGTACAGTGTAATGGTTACTTGTACATTGGAGTCTTTTGTTTAGACATGTAGTTAGCTAGCTAGCTAACCAATTAACCATAATCCCAACTCATAACGTTACCACCCTGCATGAATCTACAGGTAGCTAAAGCTAACCACCAAGTAGGTTCAATGTTAGCTAGCTAGCTAACATTAGGCTATAACTAGCAATGCAAATGGCTCTGAGATACAAATAATATTACTACACAGATCCGGAGACAGGTGTTTTATACAACAGCCTTCTGTGTTCTCTTTTCGACTTCCTCCGCATTTGCAATCAAACGCCTGAATTTTCCCCCATATCTTTAGCTGGCTCGCTAGCTAATGTAACGTTAGCTAGCGAGCCAGCCAGCTAACATTAGCTAGCTAGCTAACAGTACGCTTTAACTTGCAATGAAAATGACTTTGACCAATTAGAAACGTACACTATTGGAAAATGTAGCTAACTAGACCCCTCTTACCTATATACATGGATGAATGCTTCTCCCTCTCTGTCACGGGTGCCATGGTTGCCTTTAGTTTGAAGATGTAATCCGGAGACAGGTGTTTCATACAACAATCAAACAATTGAAAAGATTTTATAGACATATAGACAGAAGCAATAGACATATAGACTCATCTCTTGGCATGTCCAGCCCATTTATTATCTCAGCCAATCGTGGCTAGTGGGAAGTTTCCTGTCTTTTCCCGTGGCTAAACCAACTAGGCTTATAATTGAACCATTTTGTTCTTATTTACAGATGACATACAAGTTTGTTACTAAGGCACATGAAAGTTCACATGTTCCAGAAGGCATTTCTGCCTAAATGTAGTAAAAAATGAATACAAATGTACGTTCAAATGTGATAAATATCACAATATACTGGTATTCTACCATCATATTATAATGTCAGTGGCAATATAAACGTAATACTTGTGTTTTAACATACATTTAACATTGATTAAGATTTTTATGGGACAATTTCAGTACCTCTCCCACATGCAGAAGGAGAAGGACGTGTGCAACATTAAAAAGGGCACTTACAACAAAAGGAATGTACAGTAAAATCAGGCATGGGAACTATTCAGATTGTGTAATTATACAACAGGAAATTAAACACTTATTACACTACCAAAACATACTCAGGGGCAGTCTGGGATTGGTAGGCTACATCAATTTTTAAAATTTTAAATGAATGATGTACAGTGGGCATCATACATACAGTAAGTGTTCACTCCCCTTGGATATTTCACATTTTTGTTGTGTTACAGAGTGGAATTTAAATATATTTAATTTAGATTTTTTTTGTCATTGATCTACACAAAATACTCGATAATGTCAAAGTGAAAATATATATATTTTTTTGTAAAAACTAACAAAATGTTTAAACAACAATAGTAGATGCATAATTATTCACCCTCTTTGTTTAGGCATTCTCTTCTGTTTACTTCTCTGTGACCACTTCCCAATTCTTCTTCTATTGCCATCCTGATCAACTAAATAGAATCAAAACAGTGTCGAGGGACTGTTGACATCCAGTGGAAGCAATAGGTACTGAAATCTTACTCCCTTATATGGGCATTTTCATAAGGGAGGGGTTCAAAATGAGGCAATGTGTCAAAATCACTTTTTCCAGGACAGAAATTCCTCGGGTTTTGGCCTGCCATATCCGTTCTGTTATACTCACAGACAATATTTTAACACTCTTAGAAACGTCAGAGTGTTTCCTATCCAATGGTACTAATTATGTGCATATCCTATTTTCTGGGCCAGAGTGGGAAGCATTTTACTTTGGGTGCGCCAGGCTCTCCAAAACCGTCACCTCGGGAGCTGCTCCCTAAGAAGTTAACTAGCTAGCAAAATATCCCGCCCGGCTAACTTTAGCTAGCATGTCACCACATGATTTAGGATTGGGTGTTGAGGGATCGCCTGTCACATTGTCTAAGGTGTGTTTGTGTTATGATAAACATTGCATTTTCTGTCCAGATTAAGATGGTGATACAGCATTGAAAAAGACCCAACACTGACCAAATGTATCTTTTTTTCCCAGTCCAATAGGAGTGCATACCTCAGGCCATCCGGTGCATAGATATCCTGTGCCAGAATGATAGGTGCACAAACATCTAGTTGTAGAGACTACAGCACATCAAGCCTATGGACTGACAGGTCAGTAACTCATCAAATATGATACAATATTGTGTAAAACATTTAATTTGTAGAGGCATCAACATTTTGACTTTATGTCTCCTTTTCCCCATGTTTTAGACATGAGGCCTGACATGCAGAGCATTTTCAGGCTCACACCACGAGAAGCAGTGCATGATGCTCAATGCCACCCTCAGCAAGAATATCTGCCGGAAGTGATGGCTCACCCATCCTCAGATGTACTCTCTCTCGTTAAGCAAGCCAGATGATTTTCGTAGGGTGTGTCTTCTCGACTTACTTCTTATCTGGAGTTATAGGCACCTCCAACATGGCATAGCTGCAGAATGTTCTCGCTGAGATGCATCTTGTGGGCTCAATGTTTTTCCAATACAAAACACAGAAACGGTTGTACATGACTAATCAAATGATCTGTGAAGTCAGTTAGACATGTCCCTTTCAGACGATCCCTCAACCACTGTTGGTGCTCTTCAGTGACCTCACGGCTCAGAGGGTTTTAACTTAATCGCAAGACTTGTATGTAATATAACTTATTCTAGGAGACTATTGTGTGTGTGTATGATCTTTATTCACTGTTCACTTGTTTTTCAACAATATCAGGTACAGGCAGGGATGAGGTGGCCTTCAGTAAGTAACACACATGGGGTGAGAAATAATTGAATCACAGCATTCACACCCCTTTGCTATGACACTCCAAATTGAGCTCAGGTGCATCCAATTTAATTTGATCATTCTTGAGCTGTCACTACAACTGGATTGGAGTCTACCAGTGGCCAATTCAATTGTTTGGACATAATTTAGAAAGAAATATCCCTTTTTAAATAAAGTTACCATAATTGATAGTGCATGTCATATCTGAAACTATACCATGAAGTCCAAGGAACTCTCCGTAGATCTCGGATTTGAACATTTCCAAGAGCACAGTGGTCTCCATCATTGGGAAATAGGAACTACCCAGACTCTGCCTAGAGCTGGTCGTCCTACCAAACTGGGCACGAAGGACCTTGGGTTCTTGATCAGGGAGCTGATCAAGAACCCAATATCAACTCTGAGAGAACTACAGAGTTCCTTGGCTGAGAAGTGAGAACTTGCCTGAAGGACAAGTCTCTAAAGCACTTCACCAATTTGGGCTTCATGGGAGAGTGGCCAGACAGAAGCCACTCCTGAGAAAAAGTCACATGACGGCATGCCTGGTGTTTGCAAAAAAGTCACGTGAAAGACTGAGCGCATTAGGCAAAAGTTTGTGGTCTGATTAGTTTGTGTTCTCTTTGTCTTTTGACCAATAAGATCTGCTCTGAAAAATATTTTATGTGAAAAGATCTGATGTGATTGGTCAAAAGATCAGTTAGTGGAAAAAATATCAGAATTGGGCTGCCTGTCTAAACGCAGCCTTAGAGTGCCATGACCCTTCACAATAGGACTCAAAAGTGTTGTATATTGTATTGGAATCAATATGAACGAGTAGTGCTGGTGAAAGCAATATTTGAATGTTCTCATTTTATTTTTAAATTAGCCACTGAGGCATTTAGGTGATTGATCATCTCCCCAGGCTACAATCTGTAGATACCGCTGGTCTCCCTCGTACCTACTGTACATGAGACAAAGGGATACACCTGTTAGCTGCCTGTGCTGTCCTGCTAGGCTCACACAGCCGGGTGGAGAGGAGATGGGGCCTCTCCCGGAGATGGAGCTTAAAACAACAAAGTGGCTCAAACAGGTACCCCTCAAGGTTATATTTTTCTAGCCCTACTATTTTAAACATCACCAAGACAACCCCAAACCCCTGTTAGGAGAAACCATTTTCTCAAAATGTTCTGATCTTGGGTACAGAATCATCCATTCATTAAATTAAATTGGTTCTCTGTACAGACTGGTTTGATTACCCTCTGTGGCTGTGACTAGTGTTGCTTTTCTTATATCTAGCTACTCTTTGTTCTCCCTTCCTATCCACCCCATTAGTGGGTTGAGTGTAGAGTGTGTTTCTACAGCACTCTGTGATAGAAAACACAATCATGGGGGTAAATGCAGTGGCCCATAATAATTCTGACTGTATGTGTGTCCCAAATGGTACTATATTCCCTATATGGTGCAATACTTTTGAACAAAGCCCTATGGGCCCTGGTCAAAAGTAGTACAGTATGAAGGGAATAGGGTGCACTTTAAGACGTGTCCTGTCTCTTGATCAATATTGAAAATTGAGCCTTATGATATGGCCATAACAGACTTTTACTGCCATATAAGTTATCAACATAAGCATTTTATGTACTGTCCTACAGACAACACCTTTGTATTTTCTATTCAACGGTCCATTGTGGCGTCTTCGTCTGTTTTTAATGGGTTGATGCAGAGATATTTTTGAAGTGTTGCCCCCCCCGCCGCCCCACCCCCCCAACACACAAATTTTTTGATATGCCAGAAGTTTTTTTATCAAAAGTTCATACATAGGTACATATTTTTGTAGGCATGCTGAATAATTGTTTCATAACCCAATGTACAATGTTAACATACATAGATACTATGTTTTAATTTGTGTTCTGTTGAAAGAGTGCACAAAATAAAATTCATTGATTTATTTTCTTTCTTTTTTTGGTCACCTACCGTTTTTTATAGGATGTGTTTTAACAGCCTGCGCAACCGGCCGAGGGTTTAATTATACACACATGGAAAGAACCAACAAAAATTGTTCTAGACTGCAGTACACTTGTCACGATCTTCTTTTAGGGACGGACCAAGATGCAGCGAGGTATCCAGTTCAATGCTTTATTTCAAACGTAACTGGTAAAATAATAAACACACAAAGATCGTCACTCCGGTGTGGCTAAACGTGCACACACCACTAAACATACTACTACAAACAATGACCCACAAAACCCCAGTGGAAAAACACAAACATATATATGGTTCCCAATTAGAGGTAACGACAATCAGCTGCCTCTAATTGGGAACCATTAACCCAACATAGAAATATATAAACTAGAACAAAAAAAACCTCCTAAACAAAACAAACTAAACACGCCAGCCTGCTAACTCAGGCCTGGACGTGACAACACTGTATAGAGAATAGGGTCCCATTTGAGACACATCCCTTGTTAGACTCCTCAGGGGCTGTTAAGTGCAGTGTTCCATAATACAGTATTTTAGGCTTATTTTCTGGCAGGGTTCTTCAACAAGACAATAGCAACGATGGCTCAACTCCCCTTTATCAAACAATTACAGTGCGATTTAGAGTCACAGATACTTTAACAACAATTCATCAATGTGACATATTCGTTTTGTTTGGCTCTACACAGCCAAAATGTGTGATGTTTCTGATGTTTCTGATTAATCTCATTATTTTTTTGTGTGTGGGTGGCACAGTCTTCAACTGATTAGCTCTCGTTGTAATGCACTCCACTTTGGCGTGGTTTAACTATTATCATTACTTTGTTACCTCTGTTAGGGTTGTATACCTAGATCAGGTTGCCTGAAACATAACGTAATACCAAGGCTTTGTTGAATGTTTGATTCTGGTTGCCCGAAGGGTGTTCTAAAAGTTGTTCCAAACGAAAATGCCTTATTAGCCTACCATTCCATATCACTACACAAAGCAGAGACCTTACTGGCAACAAAGTTACGGGTATCGTTTGGCAACCACACAAAATAAATGACATTTCATATCCCCGCTGTAGAGGTGGAGAGAGAAGTACTCGTGTGATCTAAGAGTGAGGATGGCGAAGTGTAACGTGAACTCCCAAGTGCCACGTAGCCCTGTACATCATCTCACCCTTTTACTATTGGCTCCTTGCCTCATTAGGTAGAAAATAGCCCTCTCAGCGATTCACCATTGTAGCGCACTCTCATTTCCCTCTGAAAATGTCAGTGCACGATGTGCTTGTTTAAGTACTCATAGCAATGTTTAACGTTAGGTGGAGAAAATAATGAATGAAAATTAGAGCGAGGGGTAGAGGCCTTCCTTGGATGGGTGGGTATCTGCCACTAAGGCTTGGTGGGCCTTTGCTACATCAATTTACAGTAGCCACTAAAGCACTAGCAGCACTGCTTCCTCTGTTTGATGTATCAATCCCTATATCTGTTCGATGATGTGTTTCATAACGCACTGTGCACCCGCCATTTGAGGAATGGAATGAGATTTGTAGCAAAACACCAAAAAGTGCCATAAATGACATTCGTTTTTTGTCATTCATTAGGTCTACACTTGTAACCTGAATTGATTAATTGCCATGCAGGTGACTGTAATGATAAATAATAGTGAAATGGCCTACAGTTTTCTTGGCATCTTTGTTTTAATTATTGTCATAGGCTCATGTTCAACCGGTACGACATACCCCCACTATTTCTGGACAGTACCGGCTTACTTTCACCCCTGCTCCCAGCTAGCCAGAACCCAAACTGACGTTTATTTACTTCTCTCATTTCGGAATGGTTCTATGCAATAATATGGACAGCGAGGAGCCGGCGCAAAATATGGCTGGGAAAAGTTACCTCAATTTAGCAATGGAAAATGTTGCTATACTCCTAATCCCCAAATTATGAATGGTGAATTGAGAGATTGAAATACTGCTAGTTTTTTTGCTAAAGCAACCCATTGGATTCGACAAGACTTCTGGTAGCTACTCACCCCAACACTAGGCATCGGATTTTCATGGAATCCAATTAGCTGTTTAGCATTAGCTAGCCTAGCATGCTAACAAAAAAATGCAGTTTCATTAAAAACTAGCAGTATTTCAATGTTCTCCATACACCATTCATATTTCGTGCCAGCTCCCTGCTGTCTACATTATGGCATTGCACCATTCCGACTTGAGAGAAAAGTAATGAACAACAAGTTGAGTTTTGGCCACCTCCCAGCTTGCCTAACAAATCAGACTTTTATACCACTACATACATGAATGTAAAGATTTGGAATTTCCCATATGATTGATGAGGATCTCCATATGGCGAATGTACGGTCCCTTACTAGACGTCCGCGAGTGTTATTAAAATAGGCCGACGACCTTGGGTCGTGAGCCAGGGCCCGCTCTTCCAGGAAGTCATCAAATGAAGTCTCTCTGACATTTGGTTTCCGTTTTTATAAAATAAAAAAATAAAATAAAAAATCTGCTGTACCGGAAAATTCCACCAGATGGCGACTGGCTGCTTATTGCAAATGGACAAAACATCACTAAAGTAACATGGCCATTTCTCCTAAATGTAAAAGACTTTGAAGACGAAACTCGGTGAGCACGGGTTTGGCCAAATGGGCTTTTAGCCCAGAAACAAGAAGGCGTCGAGGCCATTTTCTGGGATTAAAGGTCAAAAATGGTAATAGAGCGCTAATTTGACTGCTTCACGTCAAAGTACATGAACCTACGGTGTAAGTAAAAAAAGAACCAGCCATTTACAGTTGAAGTCGGAGGTTTACATAAACCTTAGCCAAATACATTAAACTCAGTTTTCACAATTCCTGACATTTAATCCTAGTAAAAATTCAAACGTTTCGGGTAGCCTTCCACAAGCTTCCCACAATAAGTTGGGTGAATTTTGTCCCATTCCTCCTGACAGAGCTGGGGTAACTGAGTCAGGTTTGTAGGCCTCCTTGCTCGCACACGCTTTTCAGTTCTGCCCACAAATTTTCTATAAGGTTGAGGTCAGGGCTTTGTGATGGCCACTCCAACACCTTGACTTTGTTGTCCTTAAGCCATTTTGCCACAACTTTGGAAATATGCTTGGGGTCATTGTCCATTTGGAAGAGCCATTTGCGACCAAGCTTTAACTTTCTGACTGATGTCTTGAGATGTTGCTTCAATATATCCACATAATTTTACTCCCTCATAATGACATCTATTTTGTGAAGTAAACCGGTCCCTCCTGCAGCAAAGCACCCCCACAACATGATGCTGCCCCCCTATGCTTCACGGTTGGGATGGTGTTCTTCGGCTTGCAAGCTTCCCCCTTTTTCCTCCAAACGATGGTTATTATGCCCCAAAAGTTATGTTTTTGTTTCATCAGAGCAGAGGACATTTCTCCAAAAAGTACGATCTTTGTCCTCATGTGCAGTTGCAAACCGTAGTCTGGCTTGTTAAACAGTGATGAACCATCACCAAATTGACATGCTGAAATCAACACCAATGAGCGATGGAGAGGAACCACTATCACTGCCCGGCCATCCCGAGTTCAACGGGCCAGTCAATTGGGCATTTCCGCAGTATATTAGAGCGTGTCCAATTCGTGATGGTAAATGCCCATTGTAAGACATTGCAAATGGACAGCTGTGCACCTGGTAATCTGAACGGGTTACCAGGAGAACATTTTTTAAATGTTTTTTTAATGCCTTTAGGGGGGTGCAAGGGGTCATTTTGGACATTTGGTCATTTTGGACATTTTTCTAAATAAGTCCCACTTCTCTCTCATTGAACCAAATTCTTACTTCCTATGACTTCCTATGATCAAACATGACAAATAGACCTTATAGGTTGATTCAGGGCTTAACATAGTGATATATATCATTTGATCAGTATAAATGCCATTTGGACAAATGCCAAATGGTTTGGATGAACTGCCGTCCATTTGAGTGGTAATTGTGATTGTGTATATTTCGTCTAATGCCAATATGTTGCCATTCATTTTTGTCCATTTCATGTTTTTTTTTACCTTAATTGATATATAGTCTGAAACATGCCTTCAGAAAGTATTCACACCCATTTATATTATCCACATTTACTTATGTTACAAAGGGGGATTTAATTGTATTTTTTTGTCAACAATCTACACAAATTACTCTGTCAACGTGGAAGCAAAATTCTAACATTTGTAAAAAAAAGTATGATTTTTGTTTTCTTCCTATATATTGATTAGATAAGTATTCAAACCCCTCAGCCAATACATGTTTGAATCACCTTTGGCAGTGATTACAGCTATGAGTCTTTCTGGGTAAGTATCTAACAGCTTTCCACACCTGGATTATGCAACATTTGCCCATTATTCTTTTCTAAATTCTTCAAAATTGTTTTTTGATCATTGCTAAACAACCATTTGCAGGTCTTGCCATAGATTGTCAAGCAGATTTAAGTCAAAACTATACCTCAGCCATTCAGGAACATTCACCTTCTTCTTGGTAAGCAACTCTAATGTAGATTTAGTCTTTGTTTTTTAGGTTATTGTCCTGCTGAAAGTTGAGTTCATCTCCCAGGGTCTGGTGGAAGACAAGAATGCATGACTTCATTGTGTGCTTTCTTCACCAACAGTTCTGAAAACGTGTCATTAGATGGCAATATCCATGGGTGTTTTTGCCTGTATGACCAGTCTGCTTGTTGGAGTCTGCCTCTTACACATGAGTCCATCTTCATCTAGGAAGGGTTTCAAGAATTCTGGATTGTCTGTCCAATTCTTTTCTGGCTTGTAACTGTCTCTTTTCTTTAGAGAAACTTCTGCTTCGTGCCCGCTGTATCCAGTATTTGTCTGCTGACTCAATTTATTCAGAACGCAATTCTCGAGTGTGCCTCTCGTGTTTTGTGCACTATGCGCAAATCTTTGTACCCATGCAGTTATCCGTAATGCTTTACTAGCACTGGTATAGTTCTCCAACTCTATAATGGGTATTACATCGCTCTTGTCATTCAGTTCTTGTGTAACTTCGTCACAATTTCTTCTTGATTTTCTTTTTCTCCCGCAGTATCTTCACAGGCTGCTTACTCTGCAGAGACACAAACCCCTCAGAAACACAGGGTTCATCTGATCCAAAATCTTGTTTAGGAGATAAACCAGTTCCAACCAGAGACTTAATGGGCCAGCTTCACAGGGCGGGGTTCAGACCCAGGGCCCCAAGCTTAATGATGAGCTTGGAGGGTACTATGGTGTTGAATGCTGAGCTATCGTCAATGAACAGCATTCTTACATAGGTATTCCTCTTGTCCAGATGGGATTGGACAGTGTGCAGTGCAATTGCCTGATTGGAGGGAATTTTATTTTTTTATTTTATCTTTATTTAACTATTAAATAAACTAACTAACTGTCATTGCCAACAAAGTATTGAGATAAACATTTGTTATTGACCAAATACTTATTTTCCACCATAATTTGCAAATAAATTCATAAAATATCCTACAATGTGATTTTCTGGATTTTTTTCCTCATTTTGTCTGTCATAGTTGAAGTGTACCTATGATGAAAATTACAGGCCTCTATCATCTTTTTAAGTTGGAGAACTTGCACAATTGGTGGCTGACTAAATACCTTTTTGCCCCACTGTATGCTGAGCACTTGTTTACTGCTTTTCCTTCACTCTGCGGTCCAACTCATCCCAAACCATCTCAATTGGGTTGAGGTCGGGTGATTGTGGAGGCTAGGTCATCTGATGCAGCACTCCATCACTCTCCTTATTGGTCAAATAGCCCTAATTGCCTTTACACAGCCTGGAGGTGTGTTTTGGTCATTGTCCTGTTGAAAAACAAATTATAGTCCCACTAAGCGCAAACCAGATGGTATGGTGTATCACTGCAGAATGCTGTGGTAGCCATGCTAGTTAAGTGGGCATTGAATTCTAAATAAATCACGACAGTGTCACCAGTAAAGCACCCCCACACCATCACACCTCCTCCTCTATGCTTCACGGTGGGAACTACACATGCGGAGATCATCCAATCACCTACTCTGCGTCTCACAAAGACACGGCGGTTGAAACCAAAAACGTACATTTGGACCGAAGGACAAATTTTCGCTGGTGTAATGTTGTGTTTCTTGACCCAAGCAAGTCTCTTCTTATTATTGGTGTCCTTTAGTAATGGTTTCTTTGCAGCAAATCGACCATGAAGGCCTGATTCATGCACTCTCCTCTGAACAGTTGATGTTGAGATGTGTCTGTTACTTGAACTGTGAAGCATTTATTTGGGCTGTGATCTGAGGTGCAGTTAACTCTAATGAACTTATCCTCTGCAACAGAGGTAACTCTGGGTCTTCCTTTCCTGTGGCGGTCCTCATGCGAGCCAGTTTCATCACAGCGCTTGATGGTTTTTGCGACTGCACTTGAAGAAACTTTCAGAGTTCTTGACATTTTCCGGATTGACTGACCTTCATGTCTTAAAGTAATGATGGACTGTCGTTTCTCTTTGCTTATTTGAGCTGTTCGTGCCATAATATGGACTTGGTCTTTTACCAAATAGGGTTTTCTTCTGTATTCCACCCCTACCTTTTCACAACACAACTGATTGGCTCAAATGCATTAATGCATTCCAAAATTTACTTTTAACAAGGCACACCTGTTAATTGAAATGTTGAACACTTTTTTGGTTACTACATGATTCCATATGTGTTATTTCATAGTTTTGATATCTTCACTATTATTCTACAGTGTAGATAATACTGAAAATAAAGAAAAACCCTTGAATGATTAGGAGTGTCCAAACTTTTGTCTGGAGATGTGCGCACACAGACTGTCCAACTACGAGTCAGAGGGGTTTAGGAATACAGACACATTTTCTAAATTTGCCGTTATTCCTCTTTAAGTACACATACATGAGCTCTTACCACTCCTGAACGGAGTGTTTGTCAGACCCATCTTCTCTGAAACGGGGGTCTTTCACATCTGACTGCATAACTAGCTTCACACCAGTTAGATTGAGTAGGGATGAGTCAGTGAGTGGCCAGTCTGCACCTGTGCTCTGAGCCTGTGTGCTTCTGCCCTCCCTCCCTCACCATCCCTTTGTAACTGAGCAGAGATGGACTGACCTATTTGTTGAGGTATCTGTGTGATGAAATCACCTGTCTCCCAACCCCTCCTGTCTCAGCCTCCAGTATTTATGCTGCAGTAGTTTATGTGTCGGGGGGCGAGGGTCAGTCTGTTATATCTGGAGTATTTCTCCTCTCTTATCCGGTGTCCTGTTTGAATTTAAGTATGCTCTCTCTAATTCTTTCTCTCTCTCTCTCTCTCTCTCTCTCTCTCTCTCTCTCTCTGAGCACCTGAACCCTAGGACCATTCCTAAGGACTACCTGGCCTGATGACTCCTTGCTATCCCCAGTCCACCTGGCCGTGCTGCTGCTCCAGTTTCAACTGTTCTGCCTGCGGCTATGGAAGCCTGACCTGTTCACCAGACGTGCTACCTGTCCCAGACCTGCTGTTTTCAACTCTCTAGAGACAGCAGGAGCGGTAGAGATACTCTGAATGACCGGCAATGAAAAGCCAACTGACATTTACTCCTGAGGTGCTGACCTGTTGCAACCTCTACAACCACTGTGATTATTATTATCTGACCCTGCTGGTCATCTATGAACATTTGAACATCTTGGCCATGTTCTGTTATAATCTCCACCAGGCACAGCCAGAAGAGGACTGGCCACCCCTCATAGCCTGGTTCCTCGCTAGGTTTCTTCCTAGGTTTTGTCCTTTCTAGGGAGTTTTTACTAGCCACTGTGCTTCTACACCTGCATTGCTTGCTGCTTGGGGTTTTAGGCTGGGTTTGTACAGCACTCTGTGACATCAGCTGATGTGAGAAGGGCTTTATAAATACATTTGATTTGATTTGATTGATACTGTATGTTTATCTTCAAATGCACCTTATATATGGCTGTAGACAGCCACATTGATAATTCATCAAGTCTCCTTTCAAACAAGTGTATGAGATTTTTAATTATATAGTTCTGGGAAGTGTTTATTATCTGAGGCCTGAGGATGTACTTTCTTCAAAATTGGAAAGTACAATGAAAATAAGATGCAAAAATTGTGTCAATGATATTGGCAGATGAGTTAAAAATAAATATGTATACGATGCTTTGATAGTGATTTGCCTATGATATTCATTTTTGATGTCTGTCCTTTTCTCAAAATTTAAAATATACTTAATTCAACCTGTTAAGCAGGAGATTATCAAAAGTTTGACATCATTTCACAACTTTAGATTTTTTGGTTTCACTCGAAAGCCTGTAGGGGCACTCAGGTGTTCAAACAATATCAAAGCCGACACCCTGCTACATTTTTTGGTAAACAGTTAAGAGATAGGGCTGAAAAAAATACGTAACCACTCTCAGTCATAGATGTAGCTATGGTTGTAAGGACTGACCATCCAGGGATCAAAATGATAATGATAATTTATGTATTGAAGCTATACAGTGTTTGTTCACAGTTACATTGTTTACAAACTGACTTACAAACTGAACTGACTTGCCTAGTTAAAGGTTAAATACCCCAGGACAGCCATACCACTGTCACAACTGTGACTGTGATTAAGTGAACATGTCCAACATTCAGACACACACCATCAATGTTCAGGTGTTTAGCCTAGTTGTTGTTTGGTTGAGAAAGGTCGTTCTGTGCCTCAAGCACTGAGATGCCGTGCCTAAGACCGCTGCGACACTCGCGTACAGGCTTGGTGGGCCCATAATTTGCATTTCCAGCACTGCACCTAGACCTCCTTGGACTTGTTAAAGTGCTCCATGCACACAATGCAGAACATTTCGTTGATGGAGGAATCTGAATCTTCTGGTTCAATGTGCTTTGTATTTGCTTTTTTCTTAGTCAGGACAGTTCCGTGTGGTTTGTCTTGGCTACCACTTTTTTTTAGGCAAGTTTCTTTTGTGCTTGACTTTTAATGCTCTTCAGTGGGCACAGCAGCCTGTGAGGTGGATGAAGAGGTGACCTGGAAGGCAGCTCAAAAGGTCAGTGTGTCAGCTGGAGCAGGACGATCAGTGACAAGTCACATTCCTGAAATATTTCAGGGTTGTATGGCCAAATGCCTGTGCACCGGAAACCAGCCTGTAAATTGGTGGGTGTTGTGGCACCTGGAAATGCTGTATGGTTATGGTCTTTCCAGGGTTCATCCTCTTCCAGGCATCATTGGAAGAGTTTCTACATACACTCCTGTCCAGGGGTTGGAGCTTGTGAACAGTGTGGGGGGAAAGGAAGCAAGACTATGCCAGTGCGCCTTCAGAAATCAATGGCCCTGATAGACAGGTGTGAGTTAAGGAGAAGGACCACCTTCTTTTCCAGGCTGACCTTGGTATGTTTGGCAACGTGTTCAAGGAAATCAAGGAAGTCATCCTCCTGCATCCAGACGTCTCTATTTCCACTTCCTGTACAAGGTGGTTGTGGTATCTTTTGCGTGGGTTAACAAACGTTGGGGGGATTGAGTTTCCTATTGCATTTGTAGCACATGCCATTGACAGTAGTGTACCCCTTTCTGCTGAGGTGATTGCTCCAACCTGTTTGGTGGCACGTTTCGAGACCACTCTATCAGGTCTTTGTCACTGCCATCAAAGCTGTCTTTAGTTATCATCTCTCATAGTTTGCTGAAAAACTGCCACATTTTTTCTGTTGAAACTTGTGGCCCACAACAGACTTGTTGCTTCAGCACTCCTAATGGAGAGAGCAGGGTTCTCTTTAGGTAAGATGAGAACCAGTCTGCTCCCGCCATAGAGGTATCATCCCATGATTTAGGATGCTACAGCGAGTTGGTAGGCACACTTCCTGACCTATGTTCAATAATTCACCCTGGGGCGGCAGGGTAGCCTAGTGGTTAGAGTGTTGGACTAGTAACCGAAGATCCCTGAGCTGACAAGGTACAAATCTGTCATTCTGCCCCTGAACAGGCAGTTAACCCACTGTTCCTAGGCCGTCATTGAAAATAAGAATTTGTTCTTAACTGACTTGCCTAGTAAAATAAAGGTAAAATAAAAAACATAAAAAAATACTTTGTATTAATAATTGACATTAGTACTCCCTCGCTTGACCTTAATTTCCACCAACATTAACTGATAATGTTGTCCTGACTTACTCCTCACTGATAGCTATCAAGTGCTTACCTCACAGGGAGACAATCCATAATATAAATCAGCTGCCCTCAAGAGATACTCTGACAACTTCTGCTCCTGCTCATCCATGAAGACTCTGTTTCCACTACGGTAGCCTACATGAGGAAGCTCTCTCGACCCCTTCTCCAGTTAGCTTCTTTCTCTCTTTGCAGAATCTGTACACCGTCACATAACATATGCCATACAACTTTGCAACCAATCTAATTGACTTCCCCTGCTCTGCTACATCATGTTACACTATTTTTAAAGTGTGGAGAGGTACTTTCTTTTCCATGATCTAGGCATGCTAAAAGTAAAAGAAAACATGTACCAAAAACATTTGGTTTTACTCTTGGTTAGTTGTAACATTTTCTTGCAAGTTGTTACAACTAACCCTAACCCTTGCAGCCATTAGCTAGCTTCCATTTTACCTAAATGTTAAAACTTTAGCATTGCTAATTTGCATCAAATATCTCTACAAAGATAGAGGTTATTGTCACATTCTGATCTGTTTCACCTGCCTTGTGCTTGTTTCCACCCCCCTTCTGGTGTCTCCCATTTTCCGTTATCCCCTGTGCTTTTATACCTGCATTTTCTGCTTGTCTGTTGCCAGTTCGTCTTGTCTCGTCAAGCCCACCAGCGTGTTTTTCACAGTGAATCACCTGATTCTACCTCGCTCCTGAATGGAGGAATTGCAAGTGTTACAACTATCCCGTGTTACAACCATCCCTGGTCTCCCCTATTTATTTTATTGATAGATATTTTTTTTAAAGTGTGCTTTTATGAATTACATTAACAACAATTATGAAACTAATTTCCATGACTTTTCATGACCTTTAACAACCTTAATTTGACAACTTGGAACAGCGCATCATGTCATTCAGGCTGGCGCATTTCCAATCTGCGCAATCTCGTACAGCCTACTGTCACGCACAGATTCACAGACTAGCTGCAAATAAACTTGAACAAAGCAGAATCAGGAAATGAATGCCAACTTTCCATTGCTATTCAATGAAGATCCCGCCTTCATTACACTTTAATCAACCTTTTTTTATCTGTGCCAGTGATAGGCTACATTGTTTTTATAGATGAGCTGGAACGCAATTACCCCAAACTTTGAAGCGCAGGTACGGCGTTCCGGGCAGCTCCTGCCCTATTTAAGCACTGCATTTCGTATTCTAAGAGTTGTGTAATGTTGTAATCATGTCATTACCAATTAGTTCCAAAGTGTTTGCTCACAATTATTGGTGTTAAGAAGATTAAAGTATAAAAAAAATACAATTTGAGATCGTAGGATACTTGTTTTTCTTCCAATGATTCACCAAGGCAACCTCTTTCAAAAGGAATAGCTTGCACTTGGACTGTATAATCACCATTGGGAGCAGGGTATGTTTTCGTATTGCTATCAGAAAGACACCATAACATCAGTTTGCAACTTTTTGTTATTAAGTGTGCTATTTGAACAGATTTGACACTTGAAATAGTTTCAGGTCCTTAATGGCTTGAGCCCCAATTCAGATAATCTCAGATATTCAGATATATGGCAAATTGTAGGTTTTACTGCAATGTATTCATTATGCAACCTTTTGACATAAAACATGTACCACAAATTACGCTGACAGATAAGATTAATTAACTGTTGGACAGAGCCACGTGGAACTACATTCGATTTGGCTTATTTTGTATTGCAAGCACCTGAAGTACAATACAAAAATACAATACAATACAAAATATTTAATTTATTAATGAATATAATGGAGCTCGACATACTCACACTACTGTATAAATAATGTATAAATAATGTCTGGGGAAAAAGTTTTGGTAACACTTTCTATGAAGACCATATGAATAATGAATAATGCATTATACAGCATTATACAGCATTATACATGTACTCATAATACACTGAAACCGTTATTTTCAGGTCTTGTGAATGCAAAACGTATTCAGTAGACTTCTCTCAAACGCGCCAGCAAACTGAACCAGGGTATCAAATTTAATATGTGAAAACGCCTATAGACTCATAATTCTGTATACCAATACTCCTAATGTATTATTAGTGTAATTATAATAATTTTGTAATGTACAGCAACATAGTGCTTCACAATTGCTAGTCACTTTTTCCTCAAAGATCATACAGCATTATAATGACCATCAGTGTGATGCATGTTTACATTTTTGTCAATGAGCATCATTATAACTGCATCATAATCTTTGTTATGGAAGCAGAGGGAGCACACCCCTAACCACATTGAGGGGACCGCAGTGGAGAAGGTGGAAAGCTTCAAGTTCCTCCGCGTACACATCCCTGACGTTCTGAAAGGGTCCACCCACACAGACAGTGTGGTGAAGAAGGCGGAACAGCACTTGGCCCCTAAGACCCTCACAAACCTTTACAGATGCACAATTGAGAGCATCCTGTCGGGCTGTATCACTGCCTGGTACAGCAACTGCTCCGCCCGCAACCGCAGGGCTCTCCAGAGGGTGGTGCGGTCTGCCGCATCACCGGGGCACACTACCTGCCCTCCAAGACACCTACAGCACCCGAATGTCACAAGAAGGCCAAAAAAGATCATCAAGGACATAACCACCCAAGCCACTGCCTGTTCACCCAGCTATCATCCAGAAGGCCATCAGACTGTTAAATAGCCATCACTATTTGGCTACCACCCAGTTACTCAACCCTGCTGCCCTATTTACATAGAAATGGAATCACTGGTCACTTTAATAATGGAACACTAGTCACTTTAATAATGTTTACATACTGCTTTACATATTTCATATGTATATACTGGATTCTATTCTACTGTATTTTAGTCAATGCCACTCCGACATTACTCGTACTAATATTTATATATTTCTTAATTCCATTATTTTACTTTTAGATTTGTGTGTACTGTATTGTTGTCAATTGTTAGATACTACTGCACTGTTAGAACTAGGAACACAAGCATTTCACTACACCCGCAATAACATCTGCTAAATATGTGTATGTGACCAATAACATGTTATATTTTATAAGTATGCTTTAAATAAAATAAGGCACAATGAAGTAATCTTAAATTGCAAGGTAAACCAATGAAATGAATGAATGAATGAAATGGCAGAGATATAATAAACCATGACCATTATATATTTACAATTTAAATTGTAATTCAAATTCGCTGTGTCTTCAACATTCATCCGGATTCTCTTGGCGATGCGTAAATTGCGTACCAGATCGGACATGAAGCTAGATTTCGCTGGTCAGTCAAGCTCCATGGTAGTTGTTTGACTGGGTATATATTTTCACACAAGTCAGTAAATATAAGTAAATATAAGTAAAGTAAATATTTAGATAAAATAAAGCAGTTCGTTCAGATTTGTGTGAAAATATAAACCCAGTCAAACAACTACCATGGAGCTTGACTGACCTGTGAAATCTAGCATTATGTCTGACCTGGTACTCATCGCCAAGAGGATCCGGATGAATGTTGAAGACACAGCGAATTTGAGGGCACCCTAAGGCAGACAGATATAATACACCATGACCATTACAGTATATACTTACAATTTACACTTTATTTAGATAATTGGGAACACAGGGGGAGACAGGCAAGTGGGAGAACAGTAAGAAGGGTGGATATGGGGATTGAGCCCTGGTCTCCGGTGGGGAACAGAATATGTGTGTCTGAAGCCGGGAGCGTCACGACAAGTCTATCTTCAGAGCTCGTGCTGTTAGGTGACCTAAATTGGGACATGCTTAACACCCCGGCCATCCTACAATTTAAGCTTGATGCCCTCAATCTCACACAAATTATCAATGAACCTACCAGGTACAACCCCAAATCCGTAAACACGGGCACCCTCATAGATATAATTCTAACCAACCTGCCCTCCAAATACACCTCTGCTGTCTTCAACCAGGATCTCAGCGATCACTGCCTCATTGCCTGCGTCCGTAATGGGTCTGCGGTCAAACGACCACCCCTCATCACTGTCAAACGCTCCCTAAAACACTTCAGCGAGCAGGCCTTTCTAATCGACCTGGCCCGGGTATCCTGGAAGGATATTGACCTCATCCCGTCAGTAGAGGATGCCTGGTTATTCTTTAAAAGTGCTTCCCTCACCATCTTAAATGTAAAACCAGGAACAGATATAGCCCTTGGTTCACGCCAGACCTGACTGCCCTTGACCAGCACAAAAACATCCTGTGGCGTTCTGCATTAGCATCGAATAGCCCCCCTCGATATGCAGCTTTTCAGGGAAGTTAGGAACCAATATACACAGGCAGTTAGGAAAGCAAAGGCTAGCTTTTTCAAATAGAAATTTGCATCCTGTAGCACAAACACCAAAAAGTTCTGGGACACTAAAGTCCATGGAGAATAAGAACACCTCCTCCCAGCTGCCCACTGCACTGAGGCTAGGAAACACTGTCACCACCGATAAATCTAAGATAATTGAGAATTTCAATAAGCATTTTTCTACGGCTGGCCATGCTTTCCCCCTGGCTACCCCCACCCCGGTCAACAGCCCTGCACTCCCCACAGCAACTTGCCCAAGTCTCCCCCATTTCTCCTTCACCCAAATCCAGATAGCTGATGTTCTGAAAGAGCTGCAAAATCTGGACCCCTACAAAATAGCCGGGCTAGACAATCTGGACCCTCTCTTTCTACAATTATCTGCCCAAATTGTTGCAACCCCTATTACTTGCCTGTTCAACCTCTCTTTCGTATTGTCTGAGATCCCCAAAGATTGGAAAGCTGCCGCGGTCATCGCCCTCTTCAAAGGGGGAGACACTCTAGTCCCAAACTGCTACAGACCTATATCTATCCTACCCTGCCTTTCTAACGTTATCGAAAGCCAAGTTAACAAACAGATAACAGACCATTTTTGAATGGTCATGGGTGCACCTCAGCCACACTCAAGGTACTAAACGATATCATAACGACCATCGACAAGAGACAATACTGTGCAGCCGTATTCATCGCCCTAGTCAAGGTCTGGCCAATTGACTCTGTCATCGACCTGGCCAATTGACTCTGTCAATCACCACATTCTTATCGGCAGACTCAACATCCTTGGTTTCTCAAATGACTGCCTCGCCTGGTTCACCAACTACTTCTCAGACAGAGTTCAGTGTGTCAAATCGCAAGGCCTGTTGTCCGGACCTCTGGCAGTCTCTATGGGGGTGCCACAGGGTTCAATCCTCGGGCCGACTCTTTTCTCAGTATACATCAATGATGTCGCTCTTGCTGCTGGTGATTCTCTGATCCACCTCTACGCAGGCAACACCGTTCTGTATACTTCTGGCCCTTCTTTGGAAACTGTGTTAACAAACCTCCAGACGAGTTTCAGTGCCATACAACTCTCCTTCCGTGGCCTCCAACTGCTCTTAAATGCAAGTAAAACTAAATGCATGCTCCTCAACTGATCGCTGCCCACACCTGCCCGCCCGTCCAGCATCACTACTCTGGACGGTTCTGACTTAGAATATTTGGACAACTACAAATACCTAGGTGTCTGGTTAGACTGTAAACTCTCCTTCCAGGCTCACATTAAGCATCACCAATCCAAAATTAAATCTAGAATCGGCTTCCTATTTCGCAACAAAGCATCCTTCACTCATGCTGTCAAAAATACCCTTGTAAAACTGACTATCCTACCGATCCTTGACTTCGGCGATGTCATTTACAAAATTGCCTCCAACACTCTACTCAGCAAATTGGATGCAGTCTTTCACAGTGCCATCCGTTTTGTCACCAAAGCCCCATATCCTACCCACCACTGAGACTTGTATGCTCTTGTTGGCTGGCCCTCGCTTCATATTCGTCGCCAAACCCACTGGCTCCAGGTCATCCACAAGTCTTTGCTAGGTAAAGCCCCACCTTATCTCAGCTCACTGGTTACCATAGCAGCACCCACCTGCAGCACGCGCTCCAGCAGGTATATCTCACTGATGACTGGAACAAACTGCAAAAATCACTGAAGCTGGGGACTCATATCTCCCTCACTAGCTGTAAGCACTAGCTGTCAGAGCAGCTCACAGATCACTGCACCTGTACATATCCCATCTTAGCACCCCAGTATCTTTACTCACACACTCATCTTCTGCACATCTATCACTCTAGTGTTTTATTGCTATATTGTAATTATTTTGCCACTATGGCCTTATCCTACCTCATTTGCACACACTGTATATAGACTATTTTTTTCTATTGTATTATTGACTGAGTGTTTGTTTTACTCTGTGTGTTGTTGTATGTGTCGAACTGCTTTGCTTTATCTTGGCCAGATTGCAGTTGTAAGTGAGAACTTGTTCTCAACTGGCCTACCTGGTTAAATAAAGGGGAAATTAAAAATTAAAAAAATTCAAGTCACTGATTGAACATTTGTAAGTGTGTGCAAAGTTGTCATCAAGGCAAAGGGTGGCCAATATTTGTACGGGTGACAATCAAAGTTTAATTTAGTTGATAAAACCATCTCAAACATTCGTCTGTCTCTTGCGTCATTTGTGAATGATCTATAATAGGGTTACAACTACTGTATCATCTCATAGATATCAGGCATGATGCAACATGGCACTGGAGGTGCTAATCAGCTGTTTGTTATGTAGAGGGGATGTGTCCTTCTTTGAATGGAGTGCATGGGGAGTCTGAGTGACTGTCGGCATTAAGCTCACCTTCCTCATGCATATTTAACCACCTGCTGTCATCTCATCTCCTGGCCCAGCTGAACTGGCCTTCTTCGCTCGCTAGTGTTACCTAAGCGCTGTTGGTATAAACTGTCAAAAGAAGAGAGCAGCCCCAAAGGCACCCAGCCGGAGAGTCCAACAAATGAATTACCATGGCAGAATGGCAATGGCTCTAAAAAGCCAGGGAGAGAATTAGCTTGCTGACTTAGAATTAGCTTGCTGACTGTCATTCTCCATGGTGATGACTGCCCCCTTGGGGAGAGAGACGAGGCTCTGAGAGGGATCTCTGAGATGAAAGATTTATGCAAATGAAAAAGCACAATATACTCTACGCTGGGAGGGTGGAAGAGTGAATTAGGGCGCCCATGCCTTGAGTAAGGACATCTGATGATGTTTCACATGGAGTTCTGGATTTGACTTGATGTTCATCATTTTACAGAATAGGTGGATTTACATTATATACAATTATATATAAAACACTAAACTCTAACACTAATCTCTATCTCTCTATGTTATATCGCTCTATATATATACACTGTATATCTGTATCTATCTATCTATCTATCTATCTATCTATCTATCTATCTATCTATCTATCTATCTATCTATCTATCTATCTATCTATCTATCTATCTATCTATCTATCTATCTATCTATCTATCTATCTATCTATCTATCTATCTATCTATCTATCTATATACCGTACCAGTCAAAAGTTTGGACACACCTACTCATTCAAGGGTTTTTCTTTATTTTCACTATTTTCTACATTGTAGAATAATACAGTTTTTCTCAGTCGCTTTGGTGCATTTCTCACATCACTATTTACATTTGCACAACAGTTAATGCAGTTCTCAAAACAATTAGTACAAACTGCAAAACCTAGTTGATAACCTGCAAAAGCGTGTCACTTGCTCAAAATGGATAGCTCATTCCTCAAAAGCAAGTATTCATGTCAATGAAAGTGTCAGTGTCATCAAGATGAAAAGTCCTGACACCATTGTTTATGAACAAGATAGTCAAATGGCTTTGTCATGTTCTCATTATGACAGTTTACTCTGTAAATGTTTTCCAATGCAAAAAAGTCAGATCTTGGTGACACTACCTGAAAATGCTCAAGACAGCACTATATACTATTTGCACAGCCATTTGAAAAATACAGTAAAGTTACACATTACTGTATTTAGTGAGGTAACTGAGTACAAGACACTGAATATGTATGTTTCACATTTTTACTGCATATGCTCTTTGCAATTCTAATTTGTTCACAGCATTGTGCAAAAGAAAAAATACACCCTTATTTACAACAAACATAAACTCCCTTTGGGTAGAGCTGTGCACAACTGTAAACAATATTGCAGTACATATTGGAACTGAACATACAACATACATAGTACTGTAATCATTCATGCACATCCAGACGTTCCTCTCTGTCTGGCCACATAATTTGATCTACATCACAGCGAATATCATCTCTTGCAATGCAGCGAGGAAGGTATCTCCTCNGGCTGCACACATAGTAATATTCCCTCCTCGTTGGCCTGGGACATCAATGGTTGCTCTCTGTCCAATGCGATTCCTTCCACGTCTTCTACCTTTTGCCAGATTGAAACCCGCCTCATCAAGGTATATGAATGTGTGCAGCGGTTCCCTGGCCTCCAGCTCCAGTACATGCTTTATTACAGAAGAGGGAGTGAGAAAAACTATAACAACTTTTCCTGTGTAACATAATGCATTTTGGACAACATATTGTACAGTATGCACTGTGAATACACACACACAGAACTGTCATGTAAGTGTAGTGCATGACACTACACAAAGTAAACAGTTTACAGCACTGAACATTAGAATATGCATAGAACACATACTGGTGACGGATCTCCTTCACTCTGTCGCTGTTCCGTTCAAATGGCACATTGTACAATTGTTTCATGCGCATTTCATTCCTCCTGAGCACTCTGTCAATTGTAGCGACTGAAACAGATTCAATATTCCCAAAGATGTTGTCATCCTCTATAACAGCACTTTGTATCTCTCTCAACCTTATGGCATTGTTTGCAATCACCATTGCACAAATGGCTTCCTCTTGTTGCGGAGTAAAAAGGGGCCCTCTTCCACCTCTGCAAGGTTGTCTTGCAATCCTGTGTGGTGCAGAGTAAAATTACAGTAAATATGGCAAATCTTTACTGTAACACTACTGTACACTACAATACACTAAATGTGTGATGCAGTAAAGCTGTACGTCTAAATGTAAAATGTACAGTGACAAGTTATTGTCCCACTGCAAGCTTCATGTATGACACAATGACAGTAGCGCAGTGCAGATTGTTTAGTGCTGAATTCCTGTCCATTTATACACACCTGTTCTCCCCACGAAATGTTTGAATAATTGAATTTACAGTGGTTCTCCCAACATTTGGCTGCACCCTTCGACCAGCCTCAGCCATTGTGAGGCCGTGATTGACAACATGATCCACAATTGTAGCCCTGATTTCATCAGGGATCCGCCTATGTACTTGGCCTCTTCTTCCTCTTCCCCTGTTTTGTCCCCTTCCCCTTCCTCCCCGCACCCTCACCCCTCTTCCACGAGGCTGACCTTCCATTTCTGTGTCACAGTATTGTAGAAATGGTACACACTATGTCCTGCTTGGTTCATATATGCTTGTAAAGTGGGGGTTTATGGGATTCAGCTCTGACAGTGATTGTAGAAAAGTGGCTTATCATTGGTTGCAACTAATGCTTCACACACCCCTTCTCATCAGTGAACGTTGAGAGTCACCTGAGAGAAATTGTTCAATTTAGGAGACATTTTCATGAAAAAAAATATAAAAAAAAAATGTGTAAAATTTGCTTGACAGATTTTGACAACTAGTTCAACATTTTTGTATGTAATGACTCAAGCAATGAAATGAGGACTATTAGTTTTATATGGAATGACTATTCAGCATTCACAAGTATAGTTAATTTTGACTGACATGACATAAGCAAATGATAATGTTATAAAACAGCAGAGAGTTGTATGAAAGCAATTGATGCATGTCCAAAAGCATTTGCAATTTGTTGGAAGGAATGAGAACCTGCTACTATGATGTGCACAAATGACTAAATGTTGTGGAGGTTGAACTAACTGTTGTGCAAATGTAAATAGTGATGTGAGAAATGCACCAAAGCGACTGAGAAAAACTGTAATATCAAACTATGAAATAACATATATGGAATCATGTAGTAACAAAAAAAGTTTTAAACAAATCAAAATGTATTTTATATTTGAGATTCTTCAAATAGCCACCCTTTGCCTTGATGACAGCTTTGCACTCTCTTGGCATTCTCTCAACCAGCTTCATGAGGTAGTCACCTGGAATGAATTTCAATTAACAGGTGTGCCTTGTTAAACGTTCATTTGTGGAAATTCTTTACTTCTTAATACGTTTGAGGCAATCAGTTGTGTTGTGACAAGGTACAGGAGGGGTATACACAATATAGCCCTATTTGGTAAAAGACCAAGTCCATATTATGGCAAGAACAGCTCAAATAAGCAAAGTGAAACGACAGTCCATCATTACTTTAAGACCTGAAGGTCAGTCAATCCGGAAAATGTCAAGTACTTTGAAAGTCTCTTCAAGTGCAGTCGCAAAAAACATCAAGCGCTTTGATTAAACTGGCTCTCATGAGGACCGCCACAGGAAAGGAAGACCCAGAGTTACCTCTGCTACAGAGGATACGCTCATTAGAGTTATCAGCCTCAGAAATTGCAGCCCAAATAAATGCATCACACAGTAACAGACACATCTCAACATCAACTGTTCAGAGGAGACTGCGTGAATCAAGCCTTCATGGTCGAATTGCTGTAAAGAAACCACTACTAAAGGACACCAATAATAATAAGAGACTTGATTGGGCCAAGAAACATGAGCAATGAACATTAAACCGGTGGAAATTTGTCCTTTGGTCTGCAGTCAAAATTTGACATTTTTGGTGCCAACCGCCGTGTCTTTGTGAGTCGAAGTGTAGGTAAACGGATGATCTCCGCATGTGTGGTTCCCACTGTAAAGCATGGAGAAGGAGGTGTTATGGTGTGGAGGGGTGCTTTGCTGGTGACATTCCAGGTGAAACTGGTTGAGAGAAGGGTGGCTATTTGAAGAATCTCAAATATAAAATATATTTTGATTTGTTTAAAACTTTTTTGGTTAGTACATGATTCCATATGTGTTATTTCATAGTTTTGATGTCTTCACTATTATTCTACAATGTAGAAAATAGTAAAAAATTATGAAAAACCCTTGATGTTCTAAATTTTTTGACCGGTAGTGAGTGTGTGTGTGTATATATATATATATATATATATATATATATACACACACACCGGTCAATTTGTTAGGTACAGGGTCGGACCCCCCTTTGCCTCCAGAACAGCCTGAAGTCTTCGGGGCATGGATTCTACAAATCAGATACGTTCAACAGGGATGTTGGTCCGTGCTGACATGATGACTTCACGCAGTTGCTGCAGATTGGACGGCGGTACACCACCACCAGGGTGTACTGTTGACACCAGGACCCATCCTACTTACGCCAAATCCTGACTCTGCTATCAGCATGACGCAACAGGAACTGTGATTCATCGGACCAGGCAATGTTTTTCCACTCCTCAATTGTCCAGTGTTGGTAATCGCGTGCCCACTGGAGCCGCTTCTTCTTGTTTTTAGCTGATAAGAGTGGAACCCTGTGTGGTGGTCTGTTGCAATAGCCCATCCCTGATAAGGTATGACGAGTTGTGCGTTCCTAGATGCCCTTCTGCACACCACTGTTGCTCTGCGCCGTTATTTGTCTGTTTATGGCCCGCCTGTTAGCTTGCACAATTCTTTCCATTCTCCTTCGACATCTCTCATCAACAAGCTGTTTTCGCCCACAGGACTGCCGTGACTGGATGTTTTGGGTTTATTGCACCATTCTCTTTCGTGAGCGAAAAGCCGAGGATGGTTTCTCAGATTCTGGATCTGATTTGCTTGGCACCGATGATCATACCATGTTCAATGTGGTTTAGGTCACTCGTTTTGTCTATTCTAACGTTCAATCAAACAGTAACTGAATGCCTCGATGCCTGCTTTATATAGCAAGCCATGTGACTCACTCTGTAGGAGCTATCCATTTTCGTGATGTACTTAATAAACTTGCCGGTGAGTAAATATACACACAAAATGAGTGAGATGAAGCTGCAGAGGTGGATTCTCTCTGTTTGCTTCCATAAGTTATATTTTGTGGGCTGGAACGAGATCGCTGCATACTTACTCTGACTGCCTCTGTCTCCTGATTAGGAAGCCATAATAGAATGAAGACTGCACAAAGGCAAACACTTACAGACAGAGAGGCGCAGTCAGGCATGCATTCATCGGGCTACCATCTCCACATTCTAAATATTTTGTTTTAAACCAAACGTGGTGAGAGTGATGAACATAGAGGGTAACTGTCCTTTCTGCTGTGCTGCCTTTTGTAAGACAGAGGCATGAGCACAAATATATATTTTTCTGTATATATTCAATTTAGGAAATGTGTATCTGTGCAAAGAAATCCATTATACAACAGACATATTAGAAGTGATGGAGGTCCCTGTAGAGGGACTGCAGTAGAGGGTTAAATTAACTCTTCAAATGTAAATCTCCAGCACAGCTATAAATAGACATAACAAATACAGTTTCAACCTTTAAAAAGGTTGATGTTGTGTAACCCCAAGTCAGACATATACTCCTGGAAATTTAGAGTGAAATTGAGAATATTTGAGAGAGGCCACTAACCCGGCTTTTAAACAACTCCAGTAATGAAAATAGAATGATCTGTTCCTGATAAAAATGTAGAATGTGGCCACGGTTACATATAAATCCATAAGGCCATCTTTCTCATTTTGGAAAATGGGTCAGCCATGGTGCTCTTTGATTACTTTGATTTTTTTTTGGAGCATGTCAGTTCATTTCAATGCCTCAGGAATCAATGTAGCTAGGCCTCCTCAATCAATATCCTGACTACTAGGCCCAGCTGACATTAACATTTTATTGGCAACTGAATAGACTTGAGGAAGTGAAAGTTAGAGGTTATATTGCCACGGTGGTATTATCCCTTAGACCAGGTGAACTTTCTAAGCACAGCTCTGAAATTGGTATTTTCTTTTGGAGTGTTTTTGGTATAGAGCTGCGTATGAGTATTGTAACTCACCAAAGTTACTCAACCTGTGCCGGTCAGTCTTCAAATATCAAATAAAATTGCATTGCCCTAAAAAAAAATCCCCCAAATCCTACATTTCCTAAAAATATGTTTTCACCAAACATCTCAATAACGTATTGTGCCTTTACTTATTTGTCAACTTTTTGGTGATAAAATCTAAAATACATAACAACTGCAACTTAAATCAACAATCAGCAGATTCTGGAGAAATGTAACCCCTCTCAAATTCATAGACAGAGCTGTGGATGCAATGACTGACCATTCATGATATCAACATTATAGTTTTAACTATGTTTTGAGGCTATATAGTGTATGTTTACATTTACTTTGTTCACAAACATTGCAGTAAAACAAACTTATATTTTGTGTTCTGATGTGGTACGACAGTTGAACTAAGCTCATGAGGCATTTATAAATTATATTCGTCAAGATTCAATGGGTCCAAGAATGGATGTAGAAACTGCAGATTCCCCCTTCAAGTGAAAAAAAGTCATTTTTCTCAATTTCCTTAAAGACAGATTGATGAAGAACGTTGAAGTGTGATTCTAATGAGCTGACATGGATAAGCATCGGAGATGGAACAGACCCCTATGTGAGACAGCATTCACAACTACGACGTCATTGCTCTGTCCCAAAGTGAGACACAGAGCAATGAGACATGATTTGCATGAGTATGAATCATTTCATTATATTTATTGTATTTTTTTGTATTGTATTCTGTTCCTATAAAATTCAGTGTCAATAGACTGTTGGGCTAAATTCCATTTAAATGTAAATTAAATGAGCTACTCATGGGATTTACCCAATCAAATTCCTGAATTGAGTGGAATTTGGACCGGAACTCTATACCAGTCAGTGGTTCTCAATCCTGGTCCTGGGGACCCAAAGGGGTGCACATTTTTGTTTTTGCCCTACCACTACACACCTGATTAAAATCATCAAAGCCTTTTGAACCAGCTGTGAAGTGGTTATGGCAAAAACAAAAATGTGCACACCTTTGGGTCCCCCAGGACCAGGATTGAGAACCAGTGCTCTATACCTTTGTAACCAAGGTGGTTCGGCGAACCATGCTTACTGTATGCGATGAGTAACCATGCCTGAGAATTGACAATTTGCGTCCATTCCCCGAGCTGATGCCTGAGCTGATGCCTGAGCTGAGGCTTAGCTCAGCATGCTAATACACTACCTAGGCGTACCATAAGACCCCGATGCGTCTTGGTGAGGTCAAATAGGGAGTGAAAATATAATGGAGGTGGTTCGGTGATCCATGAAGTGAGTCATAAAGACTTGCATTATCTCCCAGACAAAAGATCAGCAGGCTAACACAGTATTTTGGTGTGCAGGAGACAATAGTTCAAACCCAATTGGCCATCCCTTTCAACTGACCATCATCAAATGGTGATAGACCAATGCAAAAAAACATGAATTATAATATTTTAACAACAGGACTAGTGTTGCTGTTCCTGAGGCATATGGTGGCCTGCGTGCTCTGAGAGACTTTGGGAATCTGCACATGGCACACAAACAATTTACATTTTAGTGTACAACATTTCAATCAAATGTCCCCTTATTATGAGTACATCACTATGCAGAAAATGAAATACCTTTGAATTACAAGCAAGCAAAATTAACAGGAAATTAAATTGGCCCTCAATAGAATAAATGCAATTAAATTCAACACAAGAAATTGAAAGACCAGATTGTGTTTTTACTGATCTTGATAGTGCTAGCAAATAAGGCATCATACCAAGTTGATAGTCTTGTCATTTATCAGTCACTGTCATTGCACTTGGTGAGAGGGAGTTTTCTTGGACTCTACTTGGCGTGATGGGGTAATAACAAAAACCCCAGAGAGCTGCTCAGTGCTCCAGATGAAATTTAGCTGGAGGTTAAAACCTCCACAGGATGTTATCTTACCACAGTAATAAATGGCTCAGTGAGCTCCAGCACACTCATTTGAACTGCATCTCCTGCTCTCCAGACACAGAGGCTTCCAGCCATCACTTTAACGTGGACGTGGTCTCTAGTGAAGAGTCAATATGCACACACGGCTGAGAGATGAAAGCACACTTGAGTAGCTGGAATATAATGGGCTATCTGCATTCCATTGAAAATGGCCACCTTGAAAAGAGGGATAACTCGAGAAAAGGGAGAGTAATCATTAGCTGTTTATATATTTCTTCTGAATATTTGACATGGAAATGGTGGTAATATTGCGTTTCGGTAACACTACATTATTTTGCTCTTATTCTTATGTAGTAACACTGCAATTTCTCAACTTACTAATGTATTAACATTGTTTCAAAGAAATAGTTTCTTTTTTTACATAGCGGTTGTATAATTTTAATTGCACAGTAAAGTGTTTTGTGATCATTTTGGACCGTGCCCGAATCGACCAAAAGTAAATGAAGGCAGAAGGGATACTGAAGAGGATATAATTTTGAATTGACTGAACTTCACATAAGCACAATTTTATTTTTGTATATGTAAACCAAAACGTATATGCTTAGCTGGGTCTCAGCTTTGCCACTATTTTCCTTGGTTGACGTAATGGGGAGAGGGAAACGAGAGCGAGAGGGCACCCAGCCAACAATCAGCACAATCACTTACCTCTCTGACTTATTGTGTTTCACAAGAGGGACTAAAGAAATCAATAGCTGTCTTCTCCTATCAGCCTCCATCGATTCATTGTCCCGGGTAAAACTTGGCTATGCTTCAATGATCACCTCTTCTGTCCCAGGCTGAGCAGTAGGAGATTTGTCTTCTGCTTTTACAAGGAAGAAGGCCTACCAGTTGGCCTACGTATGGAATCAGGCAAACTGAGCCTAAGTCTTGCTTACTAAACCTGGATAGTGATTTTGGATGAGGTTGCCTGTAGATATGGATCATATGGATCTCTTCCTGTTTAATAGTAAAATAATAAAACGTGAATACATAACTGGTAACTGCCAAAATAAAGGACACACAAACATAAAGTGTCTTAATAGAGCGTTGTGCCACCATGAGTCAGAACAGCTTCAGTGCACCTTGGCATATATTCATATACGTATCTGAAACTCTAATGGAGGGATACTGTACTTCCACAAGAAATTCCATCATCTGGTTGAACGCTGTCTCAGGCGTCGCTCCAGAATCTCCCATAAGTGTTCATTTGGGTGGAGATCTGGTGACTGAGACGACCATAGCATATGGTTAACATCATTTTCATCAATGGCGACCCGTCATTCAGGGTGAGCAAGTGAGCACAGCACAACTGTGCCGGTACGGGGCACGGAACCCCGCCAATCCTTCACGACGGGACTATGATGTAATCTGCTCGAGGGGGTACTCAACTCTCCCCTACGATGCGACGTCCCCTGCATGTCCAACTGCTAGCCGCAGCCCGATACCTGCCTAGAAGCATATTGGACTGTTAGCTAAATAGATCCATCGGCCAATTTCTTGGGCCACTATACCTATTCTGCCAATTGGACTTGGACCCCTCTGCTACTCGGAACCCTACTAATCCATCACGACTGATCTATCGACGTCACCACACGCAGAGGCTAAAACAGACTTTCCTCCATCACTACGTCCCTCTAAGGTCCTTCGGCTAGTTTGCTAGCCCCGGCCTGCTAGCTGTCTGAATCGCCGTGTCTCCAGCCAGCCCAAACACTCACTGGACCCCTATGATCACCCGGCTACGCATGCCTCTCCCTAATATCAATATGCCTTGTCCATTACTGTCCTGGTTAGTGATTATTGTCTTATTTCACTGTAGAGCCTCTAGCCCTGCTCAATATGCCTTAACCAACCATTTAATTCCACCTCCCACATATGCGGTGACATCACCTGGTTTAAACGTCTCTAGAGACAATATCTCTCTCATCATTACTCAATGCTTAGGTTTACCTCCAATGTACTCACATCATACCATACCTTTGTCTGTACATTATGCAATGAACCTATTCTATCGCGCCCAGAAACACGCTCCTTTTACTCTCTGTTCCGAACGTACTAGACGTCAAGTGCTGATAGCCTTTAGCCGTACCCTCATCCTACTCCTCCTCTGTTCCTCTGGTGATGTAGAGGTTAATCCAGGTCCTGCAGTGCCTAGCTCCACTCCTACTCCCCAGGTGCTCTAATTTGTTGACTTCTGTAACCGTAAAAGCCTTGGTTTCATGCATGTTAACGTTAGAAGCCTCCTCCCTAAGTTTGTTTTATTCACTGCTTTAGCACACTCTGCCAACTCGGATGTCCTAGCCATGTCTGAATCCTGGCTTAGGAAGACCACCAAAAACGCTGAAATTTCCATCCCTAACTATAACACTTTCCGACAAGATAGAACTGCCAAAGCGGGAGGTGTTGCAATCTACTGCAGAGATAGCCTGCAGAGTTCTGTCTTACTATCCAGTTCTGTACCCAAACAATTTGAACTTCTACTTTTAAAAATCCACCTCTCCAGAAACACGTCTCTCACCGTTGCCACTTGCTATAGACCACCCTCTGCCCCCAGCTGTGCCCTAGACACCATATGTGAATTGATTGCCCCCCATCTATCTTCAGAGCTCGTGCTGCTAGGTGACGTAAACTGGGACATGCTTAACACCCCGGCCATCCTACAATCTAATTTTATCAAATGATCAATGAACCTACCAGGTACAGCCCCAAAGCCGTAAACACGGGCACCCTCATAGATATCATCCTAACCAACTTGCCCTCCAAATACACCTCTGCTGTTTTCAACCAAGATCTCAGCGATCACTGCCTCATTGCCTGCATCTGTAATGGGTCTGCGGTCAAACGACCTCCCCTCATCACTGTCAAACGCTCCCTAAAACACTTCAGCGAGCAGGCCTATCTAATCAACCTGACCCGGGTATCCTGGAAGGATATTGACCTCATCCCGTCAGTAGAGGATGCCTGGTTATTCTTTAAAAGTGCTTCCCTCACCATCTTAAATAAGCATGCACCATTCAAAAAATGTAAAACCAGGAACAGATATAGCCCTTGGTTCACGCCAGACCTGACTGCCCTTGACCAGCACAAAAACATCCTGTGGCGTTCTGCACTGGCATTGAATAGCCCCCCGCAATATGCATCTTTTCAGGGAAGTTAGGAACCAATATACACAGGCAGTTAGGAAAGCAAAGGCTAGCTTTTTCAAATAGAAATTTGCATCCTGTAGCACAAACACCAAAAAGTTCTGGGACACTGTAAAGTCAATGGAGAATAAGAGCACCTCCTCCCAGCTGCCCACTGCACTGAGGCTAGGAAACACTGTCACCACCGATAAATCTAAGATAATTGAGAATTTCATTAAGCATTTCTCTACGGCTGACCATGCTTTCCACCTGGCTACCCCAACCCCGGTCAACAGCCCTCCACCCCCCACAGCAACTTGCCCAAGCCTCCCCCATTTCTCCTTCACCCAAATCCAGATAGCTGATGTTCTGAAAGAGCTGCAAAATCTGGACCCCTACAAATCAGCCGGGCTAGACAATCTGGACCCTCTCTTTCTAAAATGATCTGCCGAATTTGTTTCTGGCAGTCTCTATGGGGGTGCCACAGGGTTCAATTCTCGGGCCGATTCTCTGTATACATCAATGATGTCACTCTTGCTGCTGGTGATTCTCTGATCCACCTCTATGCAGACAACACCATTCTGTATACAGCTGGCCCTTCTTTGGACACTGTGTTAACTAACCTCCAGACGAGTTTCAGTGCCATACAACTCTCCTTCCATGGCCTCCAACTGCTCTTAAATGCAAGTAAAACTAAATGCATGCTCTTCAACCGATCACTGCCCACACCTGCCCGCCCGTCCAGCATCACTACTCTGGACGGTTTTGACTTAGAATTTGTGGACAACTACAAATACCTAGGTGTCTGGTTTGACTCTAAACTCTCCTTCCAGACTCACATTAAGCATCTCCAATCCCAAATTAAATCTACAATCGGCTTCCTATTTCACAACAAAGCATCCTTCACTCATGCTGCCAAACATACCCTCGGCGATGTCATTTACAAAATTGCCTCCAACACTCTACTCAATAAATTGGATGCAGTCTATCACAGTGCCATCCGTTTGGTCACCAAAGCCCCATATACTACCCACCGCTGAGACCTGTACGCTCTCAGTGGCTGGCCCTCGTATCATACTTGTCGCCAATCCCATTGGCTCCAGGTCATCTATAAGTCTCTGCTAGGTAAAGCCCCGCCTTATCTCAGCTCACTGGTCACCATAGCAGCACCCACCCGTAGCACGCGCTCCAGCAGGTATATCTCACTGGTCACCCCCAAAGCCAATTCCTCCTTTGGCCACCTTTCCTTCCAGTTCTCTGCTGCCAATGACTGGAACAAACTTCCAAAATCACTGAAGCTGGGGACTCAAATCTCCCTCACTAGCTTTAAGCACTAGCTGTCAGAGCAGCTCACAGATCACTGCACCTGTACATAGTCCATCTGTAAATAGCCCCTCCAACTACCTCATCCCCATTACTATATTTATTTATTTGTCTTGCTCCTTTGCACCCCAGTATCTATACTTGCACATTCATCTTCTGCACATCTACCATTCCAGTGTATAATTGCTATATTGTAATTACTTCGCCACCATGGCCTATTTATTGCCTTTACCTCCCTTATCCTACCTCATTTGCACATACTGTATGTTGACTTTTTCTACTGTATTATGGACTGAGTGTTTGTTTACTCCAGTGTGTAACTCTGTGTTGTTGTTTGTGTCGAACTGCTGTGCTTTATCTTGGCCAGGTCGCAGTTGTAAATGAGAACTTGTTCTCAACTGGCCTACCTGTATTATGACATCATATAGAACTACCTGGTTAAATAAAGGTGTATTATGACATCATATAGAACTACCTGGTTAAGTAAAGGTGTATTATGACATCATATAGAACTACCTGGTTAAATAAAGGTGTATTATGACATCATATAGAACTACCTGGTTAAATAAAGGGGAAATAAAAATTTTAAAACAACAACAAGGTGAGTCCAAAAATGTATTGTATGCTGCTGCATAAATGATGTAATATGCCAGGGCTAAGAAAGTAATACTAAGTATAAATATACATCAGTCTGGTTTTAGGTCCAGGTTCATAGCACTATCTCTGCGGCATCCCTAGTTATAAATGATGTGGTTAACTGTATGGACAAAAGGTTACCCTCTTCATTGACTTGCCAAAGGCTTTCGATACTGTTCATCCCTCACTGCTAATTCAGAGGCTTTTCTCAATTGGCCAGGCTGGTTTAAGAATTACTTGACAGATAGAACTCAGTGTGTATCTACTAATGGTATTAAATCAGGTGTCCTGGATATTACGAAAGGTGTCCCACAGCGGTCGATTCTGGGTCCTGTACTTTTTACTGTTTACATTAACGATATTGATTTGTTTGTAAAGAAAATGTACCTGCACTTGTATGCCGATGATACATTTGTGAATGCTTTTGCCCCCACAGATGAACTACGGTCTGCCTTCATTGTATTACAGAAAAACTTTATTGACCTGAAATTAGTATTGAATGCAGATAAAACCAAGTACAGTATATGTTGTTCTCTAGAGTGCATAAAAATAACTCTGATGATTTAGCATGTACTTTGGATGGTCTCCATATTGATCGTGTCCCTGCTTACAATTATCTGGATAGATGGATAGATGAAAATATGTCTTTTAAAAAGCATATTGATGGGTTAGTTAAGAAGCTGAGAATAAAAATGGGTTTCTTGTATAGAAATAGGTTCTGCCTCTCGCTACATAGTAGAAAGCAGATTATTCAGTCGACGTTCCCATCGGTCACAGACTATGGCGACGTCATCTATATCAATGCAGCTGCCACTTCATTAAAGCTGTTAGATGCAGTTTATCATAGCACTCTGCGCTTAATTACGGGTGACAATTTTAGTACCTTACAGATGCTCTTCTAATTTAGTGTACCCTGCGCGCACAACCCATGTGGAATTCCGGGTCTCTGGTAGCATTTGGAACTGCCGATCTGCAGTCAAGAATGCAGAGTTCATCTAAGCCTATGCTGCCCTTCAGTCCCTTGACTTTTTGGCCCTGACGGAGACATGGATCACCCCAGAGAACACTGCTACTCCAGCAACTCTTTCTCCAAATGACAATTTTTTTCTCTCATAGTCCGAGAGCATCTGGTCATCGCGGTGGTGGCATAGGGCTACTCATTTCTGGAGATTTTCTCTTTTCTCCCTCTCTCACCTGTCCATCTCCTCATTTGAATTCAATGCTGTCACTGTCACTTTTCCACTCAAGCTTAACATTATTGTCATCTATTGCCCACCAGGTGCCCTTGGAGAGTTTCTCAATGAGCTTGGCTGCTCGCTGCTCGCCTACTAATCTCACTGCAACCCCCTCCAGGTCTCTGATCACTACTTTGTTTCCTTTTCTGTCTCCCTCTCCTCCAACCCTAACCACTCAGCCCCTACCCAGATGGTCATGCATCGTCGCAATCTTTGCTCTCTCTCTCCCACGACTCTCTCCTGTTCTATCTTATCATCTCTCCCTTCTGCTAAATCTTTCTCCCTCCTGTCTCCTGATTCTGCCTCTTCAACCCTACTCTCCTCCCTTTCCGCATCATATGACTCGCACTGTCCCCTTTCCTCCCGGGCCGGGTCGTCCTTCCCCTCCTACTCCGTGGCTGAGTGACTCATTGCGAGCTTACAGAACAGGGCGGTGGACAGCTGAGCAAAAATGGAGGAAAACTAAACTTCCAGAGGACCTATCATAATTTCACTGCCTCCTCTCTACCTTCTCTTTCTCTGTATCACTGCTAAAGCAACTTTCTACCACTCTAAATTTCAAGCTTCTGCCCCTAACCCTAGGATTCTCTTTGCCACCTTCTCCTCCCTCCTTAATCCTCCATCCCTCCCCCTCCCCCTCTGCAAGCCACTTTGTCAGCTGTTTAGAAAAAATGGTGCACGGCACCCACTACTCATTCACTCAGTCAATTGAGTCCACTGGTCTTACTCACACAGAACTACCCTACGCCTTGACTTCTTTCTCCCCTCTCTCTCCAGATGACATCCTGCAACTAGTGAGGTCTGGTCGCCCGACAACCTACCCGATCAACCCCATCCCCTCCTCCCTTTTCCAGACCATCTCCCAAATCCTCAATTCTCTCATCAACTCATCCCTGACCACTGGCTGCATCCTCTCTGACTTCAAAATGGCTCGAGTCGCTCCCCTCCTCAGGAAATCAACACTCGACTCATCTGACATCAAAAACTATAGACCTGTATCCCTTCTTTCTTTTCTTTCTGAAACACTTGAGCGCGCTGTCTCTGATCAAGAAAATACAGCGTCCACTCGCCCATTGAACCGTGAAGAGAACTCGTTCAACCTATACCTATAAACTTGTCCAAGAACAATCAAACATCATTGATAATGTATCCTTAGGAACACTTTTATGTATATTTAGTATAATGTTTCAACCGGAATATAAACTGGGCGATAGGAAAGGAAAAGACCACAGCGCGCGCAAGCCTGGGAACGCACATCCTCTTCTGTTTACTTCTTGTGACCACTTCCTAATTCTTCTTCTATTACCATCCAGAACAACTAAACAAAATCAAAACACTGTCTAGAGACTGTTGACATCCAGTGGAAGCAATAGGTACTGAAATCTTACTCTCTTATATGGTCATTTTCAATAGGGAGGGGTTCAAATGAGGCAATGTGTCAAAATCTTTCAAAACATTTTCCAGGACAGAAATTCCTCGGGTTTTCGCCTGCTATATCTGTTCTGTTATACTCACAGACAATATTATAACACTCTTAGAAACGTCAGAGTGTTTCATATCCAATAGTACTAATTATGTGCATATCCTATTTTCTGGGCCTGAGTGGGAGGCATTTTACTTTGGGCATGCCAGACTCTCCAAAACGGTCACCTTGGGAGCTGCTCCCTAAGAAGTTAAAAACTGTAGTACCTTATTTTTCACAGTTGTGGCTGAACAACGACATGGATAATATACAGCTGGCTGTGTTTTCCGTGCATCGGCAAGACAGAACAGCTTCCTCCGGTAAGACAAGGGGTGGCGGTCTGTGTCTATTTGTAAATAACAGCTAGTGCACTAAATCTAATATTAAGGAAGTCTCAAGGTTTTGCTCGCCTGAGGTAGAGTATCTCATGATAAGCTGCAGACCACACTATTTACCAAGAGAGTTTTCGTCAATATTTTTCGTAGCTGTCTATTTACCACAACAAACCGAGGCTGGCAGTAACAGTGCACTCAACGAGCTCTATAAGGCCATAAGCAAACAAGAAAATGCTCATTCAGAAGCGGCACTCCTAGTGGCCGGGGAATTTAATGCAGTCAAACTTAAATCTGTTTTGCCTCATTTCTACCAGCAGGTTACATGTTCAACCAGATGAAAAAAAAATATAGACCACCTTTACTCCACACACAGAGACGCGTACAAAGTTCTCCCTTGTCCTCCATTTGGCAAATCTGACCATAACTTTATCCTCCTGATTCCTACTTACAAGCAAAAACTAAAGCTGGAAGTACCAGTGACTCGCTCAATACAGATGTGGTAAGATGACGCAGATGCTAAGCTCCAGGACTGTTTTTGCTATCACAGACTGGAATATGTTCCAGGATTCTTACGATGGCATTAAGGAGTTCTCCACATCAGTCACTGGCTTTATCAATAAGTGCATTAATGATGCCATCCCCACAGTGACCGTACGTACATACCCCACCCAGAAGACATGGATTACAGGCAACATCCGCACTGAGCTAAAGGGTAGAGCTGCCATTTTCAAGGAGCGGGACTGTAACCGGAAGCTTATAAGAAATCCCGATATGCCATCCGACGAACCATCAAACAGGCAAAGCGTCAATACAGGACACAGATTGAATTGTACTACACCGGCTCCGACGCTTGTCGGATGTGGCAGGGCATGCTAACTATTACGGACTACAAAGCGAAACACAGCTGCGAGCTGCCCAGTGACACAAGCCTACCAGATGGACTAAATAACTTCTATGCTCGCTTCGAGGCAAGCAACACTGAAGCATGCATGAGAGCACCAGCTGTTCCGGATGACTGTGTGATCACGCTCTCCGTAGCCGATGTAAGACCTTTAAACAGGTCAACATTCACAAGGCAGCAGGGCCAGACGGATTACCAGGACGTGTTGGTCAGCATGCGCTGACCAACTGGCAAGTGTCTTCACTGACATTTTCAACCTCTCCCTGTCTGAGTCTGTAATACCAACAAGTTTCAAGCAGACCACAATAGTCCCTGTGCCTAAAAACACCAAGGTAACCTGCCTAAATGACTACCGACCCATAGCACTCGCGTCTGTAGCCATGAAGGGCTTTGAAAGGCTGGTCATGGCTCACATCAACACCATTATCCCAGAAACCTTAGACCCTCTCCAATTTGCATACCTTCCGAACAGATCCACAGATGACGCAATCTCTATTGCACTCCACACCTTTCTCACCTGGACAAAAGGAACACCTACGTGAGAGTGCTATTCATTGACTACAGTTCAGCGTTCAACACCATAGTGCCCTCAAAGCTCATAACTAAGCTAAGGACCCTGGGACAAAACACATCACTCTGCAACTGAATTCTGGATTTCCTGACGAGCCGTCCCCAGGTGGTAAGGGTAGGTAACAACACATCTGCCACGCTGATCCTCAACACGGGGGCCCCTCAAGGGTGCGTGCTCATTCCCCTCCTGTACTCCCTGTTTACCCACGACTGCATGGCCAATGACGACTCCAACACCATCATTAAGTTTGCAGATGACACAACAGTGGTAGGCCTGATCACCGACAACAATGAGACAGCCTGTAGGGAGGAGGTCAGAGACCTGGCAGTGTGAGGCCAGGATAACAACCTCTCCCTCAACGTGATCAAGACAAAGGAGATGATCGTGGACTATAGGAAAAAGTGGGCCAAGCACTCCCCCATTCTCATCGACAGGGCTGTAGTGGAGCAGGTTGAGAGATTCAAATTCATTGGTGTCCAAACACACCAAGACAGTCGTGAAGAGGGCACGACAACGCCTATTCTCCCTCAGGAGACAAGATTTGGCATGGGTCCTCAGATCCTCAATAAGTTCTACAGCTGCACCATCGAGAGCATCCTGACTGGTTGCATCACCGCCTGATATGGCAACTGCTCGACCGCATGGCACTACTGAGGGTAGTGTGTATGGCCCAGTACATCACTGGGGCCAAGTTTCCTGCCATCCAGGAACTCTATACCAGGCGGTGTCAGAGGGAGGCCCTAAAAATTGGCAAAGACTACAGCCACCCTAGACTGTTCTCTCATCTACCGCACGGCAAGCGATACCGGAGTGCCAAGTCAAGGTCCAAAATGCTTCTTAACAGCTTCTACCCCCAAGCCATAAGTCTCCTGAACAGCTAATCAAATGGCTACTTGGACTGTTTGCACCACTTTTTTTACACTGCTGCTACTCTGTTTATTATCTATGCATAGTCACTCTAGCTCTACCTACATGTAGATATTACCTTAATTACCTCGACTAACCTGTGCATTGACTCTGCACCGGTACCCCCTGTATATAGCCTTGCTACTGTTATTTTATTGTTTATATATTTTAAAAAATTATTTTCTTCAGTTTATTTTAGTAAATACTTTAACACTTATTTTTCTTAAAACTGCATTGTTGGTTAAGGGCTTGTAAGTAAGCATTTCACTGTAAGGTTGTATTCGGCGCATGTGACAAATAAAATCAGATTTTGTTTGATTTTTCTAGCTGACTACTTATTGCTATGTTATTGAGGAAAAATGTACTTTCTATGCCTGTGATATGCTATCTTGAGACTAATACACTAACTGTAAGTCGCTCTGGATAAGAGCGTCTGCTAAATGACTAAAATCCAAATGTAAATGTACTCATCACTGCATTCTCTACCAGAAAGTTGGTTGGCCCTCTTTGATGTCACATAGGTTGATACAGTGCTATGTTTTCATTTATAAAGCTCTTTTACAAAATGTCCCACTGTACCTAACATCTTTAGTAAACTTTAGACATAGAGTTTAGACAGGCGTCAGGTAGCCTAGTGGTTAGAGAGTTGGACTAGTAACTGAAAGGTAGCAAGATCGAAATCCTGAGCTGCCAAGGTAAAAATCTGTCGTTCTGCCCCTGAACAAGGCAGTTAACCCACTGTTCCTAGGCCGTCATTGAAAATAAGAATTTGTTCTTAACTGACTTGCTTAGTTAAATAAATACGAGTTATCACACATGGTCTCAGGGATGGTAAACTCTGGAAATTCCTTTAGTCTCTACTGAGTTAGGTAAATCAGCTTTTAGTTTTCTTGCACCTTATTTGTGAAACAAACTTCAAACTTCATGTTTTTAAATGTTATGTTTTGGTGCCTCTAGAGCAATTCAGAAAGATTATTCATAAAAAATAAAACACAGAAATACCTTATTTACATAAGTATTCAGACCCTTTGCTATAAGACTCAACATTAAGCTCAGGTGCATCCTGTTTCCATTCATCATTCTTGAAATGTTTCTACAACTTGATTGGACCTGTGGTAAATTCAATTGATTGGACATGATTTGGAAGGCACACACCTGTATATATAAGACAGTGACAGTGCATGACTGAGCAAAAACCAAGTCAAAAGGTCGAAGGAATTGTCCGTAGAGATCCAAGATAGGATTGTGTCGAGGCACAGGTCTGAGGAAGGGTACCAAAACATTTCTGCAGCATTGAAGGTCTCCAAGAACACAGTGGCCTCCATCATTCTTAAAGGGAAGAAGTTTGGAACCACCAGCCAAACTGAGCAATCGGGGGAGAAGGGCCTTGGTCAGGGAGGTGACCAAGAACCCGATGGTCACTCTGACAGAGCTCAAAAGGGACTTCGGGACAAGTTTGTGAATGTCCTTGAGTGGCCCAGCCAGAGGCCGAACGAACATCTCTGGATAGACCTGAAAATAGCTTTGCAGCGACGCTACACATCCAACCTGACAGAGCTTGAGAGGATCTGCTGAGAAGATTGGGAGAAACTCTCCAAATACAGGTGTGCCAAGCTTGTAGTGTCATACCCACTCAAGGCTGTAATCATTGCCAAAGGTGCTTCAACTTAGTACTGAGTAAAGTGTCTGAATACTTAGTTAAATGTTGTGGTATTTACATTTTTTAATTTGCAAAATATTCTGAAAATCTGTTTTTGCTTTGTCTTTATTGGGAATTGTGTGTAGATTTATGAGGGGAAAAAACAATATAGTACATTTTAGAATAAATGTGTCAAGTGCAGTGTCTAGTTGCTCCTCATTACACACCACAGACCAACAAAACCAACAAATATTATTTACATCAACAACATAGGAATTACTACAAAACTTATTGTATGACCTCTTATACACTATATTAGGCCCAGCCTTTGGAACTTTGGTTTTCCTAGATATAGCTACTATATTGTGATCACTACACCCGGTGGATTTGGATACTGCTTTCAAGCTAATTTCTGCAGCATTAGTAAAGATGTGATCAATACATGATGATGATATCATACCCTGGTAGCTTGACTGATAACCTGAACTTGTTACAGTTTGAAGATTTTTCTTGAATGGGCAGTTGATGAAAGCCAGTCAATATTTAAATCACCCAGAAAATATACCTCTCTGTTGATATCACTTACATTATCAAGCATTTCAGAAATTTCACACATTATATGGTCTATGGCAGCTTCCCACCAGAATGGGCTTTAAATGAGGCAGATTAACCTGTAACCATATTGCTTCAGCAGTATTTAACATGAGATCCTTTCAAATCCTTACTTACATTGTGTCTTCCCCTGCGATAACGTACATTTGCTGAAGCATTATGACAACTCAGCGACACAATGGTAGTGATTAACTGAGCTGGGCTTGATATCCTGTACTCATGCTCGTAGATAGCACAAAGTTTTTGCTCCAGGGACTGAACATTTTCTGACATTGAACTGCCCAATACAACGGCCAGAGAAGGGAATGGAGAAATTCACCCATTCCTACCCCTCACAAAATTTGTTGAACCTTTCACAGGCCCACGAGAAGCAGGATAGCATACGCCCGCTGCTCCTGGCAAAAGGTCCAGACCTCCCACAGCAGGCAGTGCCCCGTCAGATCCAGACAGAGGGAAAGGAGCCAAACTCAACGACGAAGCCACTGCTGGAGTCAGCGTAGTTGGAGTCAGCACAGCCGTCTCAGACACAGGCAATCCCAGCGATGAAGGCGTAGGTAGATCAGATACCAGTGTGGCGAAGCTATTTCTTATGTCAATCTGCTCCGAAATCATTGCAGACACTCCAGTCCGTTTAGCAGCATGCCGCTGCCTTCAGTTTCCACGACTTGTGACATGGTACCAGCGCTGATTGGAACAAATCTACTCCACTACAAGATGGAAGAGGAGAAGCAGATGGATCAGGCCCGATCCATCAGGCCCGATCGGCATCCAGCCACAAGAGTTGAGAACAGGAAAGTTCCAATTTGCAACATGCCAAAATAACAGGTCGAGGCGCAGGTGGTATCCAAGTTCGTGACAGGAGTTTGTGGTGTTCGTGACAGGAGTTTGTGGTGTTCGTGACAGGAGTTTGTGGTGTTCGTGACAGGAGTTTGTGGTGTTCGTGACAGAAAATTATTGATGACCTTTTTTTAACCATATGTTTTCTTTCTACTTGCATTTTTTATTTATATTGAATTTATATTGATGTGTGTATTTTCTGTCATTTATGTAATTTGGAGCTCATCTGTAAAAGAGACCTTGGTCTAAGTAGGACTCCCTGATAACAAATTATACATAAAAAAGTTATAATATGAGCTCGCCTTGACTGACAGTTCTTTAAAAGATCCCTGCTATCCGGGATTCTTGGGACGTCCCTACCCCATTGAAGTTGGCATTGAAAATGGTTAAGGTAAGGGTTAAGGTTAGGTAAGGGTTATGGCTAAGATTAAGTTAAGGGTAGGGGTTAAGATTAGGGTAAGGTTCAGGGTTTAGGGTAGGGACGTCCCGATTTCTGAGTTTCTTGCCCGTTTGAGTCTTCGTTTGCCCCCATAGGCACCGGGGTTTGAGGGATTTTTAACACACAAAGATCTGTTACATAGGTAAACAAACACAATACACAGGGCTGCCAACATTGGAGTGAGATTTGCCTCCTGGCAAAACCCCAAACGGGGGTCTGGAGGTCCTCCCCCAGGAAAATGTTACTGTTTTAAAGGTAATTTCCTGCAATTCTACGTATTTTGACATGGCCTAGGTTTATGACCAGGGTGGAAAATAAAATAAATAAAAACCACAGGTAAGGTGTGTTCAGGATGCTTTGAACATTGAATGAACACAAAAAATATACGACTTTGTTGCGTTGAGATTTTTCAGGACCACATTTTAAGTATGCACATTTTTTTTGTAGTTTGACACTTTTTCAGACAGTAATGAAATGAGATGGGGAGACAGGCAAATGGGGGAAACAGTGGGAAGGTTGGGAGCAGGGAGTATTACCACTACACCAAGGCTCCGCACAGGAAATACTAATATTATTGGTTGATAGAAGTCGGTAACCAAATCATGGATTGCCGTCTCCTTGTCCATAGACTGCTTTCAAGGTAAGGATACAAACATTTTGTATTTTGTAATTTGGGTGATCTCTTTAAAATTGGTCTGGAATGAAATCCTGTTTGCTCTCCAATAGGGTTGGCCACCCCTGATCTATGTTTCCCAAGTACTGGGTGTTTTAAAATGTTATTGTTATAACAATACATTTCTCAAAATCACTTTCAAGAAAAATCTAATGAATATCAGTATTCAGGTGGTTTATGACTAGTTGAAGATCTTTGGCATCATCTTCCTCTATATAGACAAAATATGATGTGTTTAAGTTGTGAGTCCCCCTACCATCTCTGCCTAGCATGTACACACTACTAAAATGTCAAACATTATATGTGAGGCCTGGAGCATGCTTATTTGAATGACTTACTCAAAACTGTCCATGAATGGCTACAAAAATACACATATCATTCATTTTCAAAGACACAAGTAGGCATATCAGATTTCAAATATTTGATTACAGTGGAAAAATTGGGAAGAAGTGGAATAACGAAATAAGTGTGGGGAATAACAGTAGTGTTCTTGCTGACCAGCACACTAATTACCCTTTATTTTAGCCCCTTGTTAAGAATGAGATTTGTTCCACTGATCAGACTAAATAGATAATAAAATCTCCCGAAGACAAGATCAAATAAATCTGTCCCTACACCTTAACCAAATAATTGTTCTATTTAATGTCCCCCCTGTAGAATCAAACTTACACTTTTGGGTTCCCAATCTGTTTGACAAAATGTGTCACAGCCTAAATGACAATCACCAAACGAGGGGACTAACGCAAGTGTGCATTAAATCAACTTTAGTACATGACGTCAAAATATTGTTGACAACATTGCACATAAAACAGCACTACCGTGCTGCTCTTTTTACAGTTTTAGAAAACGTTCCCTCTACATTCTGCTCCACTCTAATCTTGAGGGGCGTTTCTTTAAAAGTCGCATCAAATCTCCTTGATCCCTTACATAACTAGACCAATCATATGCTTCAATGTGCCGCAGTTCACAGTGATGTTGTAAGACAGGACAATGATAAGGTTCTGCTCGTGATGTTAAATTGAAGGCGCAAATTCTACGATTTCAAAGTGATTTGGAGCACAGTTGAAACGTTAACTCACTGACTATACAAATGGACAAAAACAAAATGAAAGTAGTAATTTTCAAAGTGTGACATATAAGATGTGCGAGCGTGAGCGAGAAAACAGTGTCAATTGTGTATGTCTCACGGCCAATGAGTTGGTAGCTCTGAAATACATATAGTCTACAGAGTCTTTAGAAAAGTAAGTTAAAAGCAACAACAACAAGTTGTACAGAGTCTCAGTAGAATCAAGACCATCAGACAACAATTTCTGCCAATCGTCAGCTGTACTCCTGACCAAATCCATATGTTTTTTCAGATTGTCAAAACATGTTACATTAACCTAGTTTTAATAGACCAGCTCTAACACTAACAGCTTTGTGAAACAATGCTTTCATCTCTCAAGCATTGTCCTGTCTTGCAACCTCACTGAACTGCGACACATTGAAGCATATGATTGGTCTAGTTATGTACGGGATAGAGGAGATTTGATTGGCATAAGCTTTGATTAGATAGTTGGCTAAACTGCATACGGTTGGTAGCTCCCCGTCCTTATTTCTCTATTTGATTTAGAGTTGTCATACCAATAGACCGCAGCAGCCCTCACAGCTTTCTCACTCTTTTCCCGGATTTCTTAAAATGTTTGTACAATGTAGGTACATTCTTGAGATCACTAACAATTGTTTCAGCAGCTACTTGAATCTTGGACAATGGTGTATGAAAACCAAATTCTTTCAGAGCCCTGGCACAATGCATGTTTCAGTCTTGGTTTAAAAAGTTAGTACGGTGTCATCAAAGTAACTCTCAAAATAATACGTGTCTGGGTCAAACAAACACGAGTATCTCATTTGACTAGGAGGATTCACAGCACAACCCAGGCATGATTTCTTTAGCTTGATCAAAAATATGTTCCAGAATGAGACCCAAAGTTGCCTGGATAATCCCTATAGTGAGGATTGAGAGAACTGTCTGGCTCATCATCCTCTTCCACAGGCTTTGTAGATATGTTAGAATCAGAGGCTCTATTTCCAAGGCAAACTGATCGAGACAGTGGTATTTAGTTGGCGGAAGTTGTCCAGAGTTGTGGGTTATTGGTATAAGTATGACCTGGTCTTGTCACGTCCTGGCCATAGATAGCCCTCTGGGTTTTCTATGGGGTTTTGGGCCAGGGCGTGACTAGGGTTGTCTATGGGACTCTGTTGTTTTCTTGTGTTGGTTCCCAATTAGAGGCAGCTGTATGTCGTTGCCTCTAATTTGGAATCCTATTTAAGTTGGTTCCTTCCCCACCTGCCTTGTGGGTTATTGTGTTTCTGTATATCCACGACGTGTATGGCTGATCTGTTTTGTGCTTTGTTTGTTTTTGAAGTTTCACGGTATTAAAGATGTGGAACTCAACCCGCGCTGCGCTTTGTTCCAGTTATTTCTCAGATCGTGACAGGTCTCTGCATTGTCATCCAAGGTCTCACAACACCAGTCACTAGGTGTCGGGTCTTGGAGGTCGGTTTTTGAATATTCTTGAGAAATCTCTTCAAAGCGAAGTCGTCAGACCCTTTTTGATCCGGGATGTCGAGGCGGGACCATACCAGTCACACTGTAATTGGTCTTTATCACCCAGCGGGAAAAGCTCTCTTCTAATGCCATCATACTGTTCAACGTTTCTCCATATTGATGAAGAATACGTAGAAAACTCTTCATTGGCTTATCGGGTGCCCCTAAATTCGCTGTGTCTTCTACATTCAGCTGGATCCTCTTGGACATAATGCCAGATTTCACAGGTCAGTCGAGCTCCATGGCAGTTGTTTGACTGGGAATACCTATTTCCACTCAAACAAGTCTGAATGAACTGCCTGCTTTTTGGGATGAGTTAAATAGTCAATGTGCAGGAGAGGCATGATAGAGACTCTCAGAGAGGTGAGGAAACATTGAAACACTTCCCTATTCATTAAGTCTAAAGGAAATGGTTCCCCAGGTAAGACTTTTCCACGGATAATAAAATATATGGCACATAGAAATTAAAACTGGATTGTCTTCAGAGACGGATGGGAGGGGTTGAGGATAGCTGAAGGATGGGACTAAAAGCAAAACAAAAGATAACTAATGTAGAATATATACTGTGTCCATAAAATGTATATAGTATGTATAAGCTGGAAGTAAGTGTTGTTGTCGATTAGTTGTCGATTAGGGGATGGGTGGTAGGGTTTGGGGAAAATAATAAAGGAACACATATACAGTGAGGGAAAAAAGTATTTGATCCCCTGCTGATTTTGTACGTTTGCCCACTGACAAAGAAATTATCAGTCTATAATTTTAATGGTAGGTTTATTTGAACAGTGAGAGACAGAATAACAAAAAAAAATCCTGAAAAATGCATGTGAAAATTTTTATAAATTCATTTGCATTTTAATGAGGGAAATAAGTATTTGACCCCTCTGCAAAACATGACTTAGTACTTGGTGGCAAAACCCTTGTTGGCAATCACAGAGGTCAGACGTTTCTTGCAGTTGGTCACCAGGTTAGCACACATCTCAGGAGGGATTTTGTCCCACTCCTCTTTGCAGAACTTCTTCCAAGTCATTAAGGTTTCGAGGCTGACGTTTGGCAACTCGAACCTTCAGCTCCCTCCACAGATTTTCTATGGGATTAAGGTCTGGAGACTGGCTAGGCCACTCCAGGACCTTAATGTGCTTCTTCTTGAGCCACTCCTTTGTTGCCTTCGCCATTTGTGTTTTGGGTCGTTGTCATGCTGGAATACCCATCCACAACCCATTTTCAATGTCCTGGCTGAGGGAAGGAGGTTCTCACCCAAGATTTGACGGTACATGGCCCCGTCCATCGTCCCTTTGATGCGGTGAAGTTGTCCTGTCCCCTTAGCAGAAAAACACCCCCAAAGCATAATGTTTCCACCTCCATGTTTGACGGTGGGGACGGTGTTCTTGGGGTCATAGGCAGCATTCCTCCTCCTCCAAACACGGCGAGTTGAGTTGATGCCAAAGAGCTCCATTTTGGTCTCATCTGACCACAACACTTTCACCCAGTTGTCCTCTGAATCATTCAGATGTTCATTGGCAAACTTCAGACGGGCATGTATATGTGCTTTCTTGAGCAGGGGNACCAATTGTTTTCTTGGTGACTATGGTCCCAGCTGCCTTGAGATCATTGACAAGATCCTCCCGTGTAGTTCTGGGCTGATTCCTCACCGTTCTCATGATCATTGCAACTCCACGAGGTGAGATCTTGCATGGAGCCCCAGGCCGAGGGAGATTGACAGTTCTTTTGTGTTTCTTCCATTTGCGAATAATCGCACCAACTGTTGTCACCTTCTCACCAAGCTGCTTGGCGATGGTCTTGTAGCCCATTCCAGCCTTGTGTAGGTCTACAATCTTGTCCCTGACATCCTTGGAGAGCTCTTTGGTCTTGGCCATGGTGGAGAGTTTGGAATCTCATTGATTGATTGCTTCTGTGGACAGGTGTCTTTTATACAGGTAACAAGCTGAGATTAGGAGCACTCCCTTTAAGAGTGTGCTCCTAATCTCAGCTCGTTACCTGTATAAGAGACACCTGGGAGCCAGAAATCTTTTTGATTGAGAGGGGGTCAAATACTTATTTCCCTCATTAAAATGCAAATCAATTTATAAAATTTTTCACATGCATTTTTCTGGATTTTTTGTTGTTATTCTGTCTCTCACTGTTCAAATAAACCTACCATTAAAATTATAGACTGATAATTTCTTTGTCAGTGAGCAAACGTACAAAATCAGCAGGGGATCAAATACTTTTTTCCCTCACTGTAACAAATATATACAGTTCCGGTCAAAAGTTTGGACACACATACTCATTCAAGAGTTTTTCTTTATTTTTACTATTTTCTACATTGTAGAATAATAGCGAAGACATTAAAACTATGAAATAGGACATGGAATCATGTAGTAACCAAAAATGTGTTAAACAAATCAAAATATATTTTATATTTCAGATTGTTCAAAGTAGCCACCCTTTGCCTTGATGACAGCTTTGCACACTCTTGACATTCTCTCAACCAGTTTCATGTGGTAGTCACCTGGAATGAATTTCAATTAACAGGTGTGCCTTGTTAAAAGTTAATTTGTGGAATTTCTTTCCTTCTTAATGCGTTTGAAACAATCAGTTGTGTTGTGACAAGGTACAGGTATTATACGGAATATAGCCCTATTTGGTAAAAGACAAAGTCCATATTATGTAAAGAACAGCTCAAATGAGCAAAGAGAAATGACAGTCCATCATTACTTTAAGACATGTAAGTCAGTTAATACGGAAAGTTTCTTCAAGTGCAGTCACAAAAACCATCAACCTCTATGATGAAACTGGCTCTCATGAGGACAGCCACAGGAATGGAAGACCCAGATTTACCTCTGCTGCAGAGGATAAGTTCATAAGAGTTATCAGCCCCATAAATTACAGCCCAAATAAATGCTTCACAGAGTTGAAGTAACAGACATCTCAACATCAACTGTTCAGAGGAGACTGCGTGAATCAGGCTTTCGTAGTCGATTTTGCAGCAAAGAAACCACTACTAACGGACACCAATAAGAAGAAGAGACTTGCTTGGGCCAAGAAACACGAGCAATGGACAATAGACTGGTGGAAATCTGTCCTTTGGTCTTTGATGAGTCCAAATTTGAGATTTTTGGTTCCAACCACCGTGTCTTTGCGAGACACAGAGTAGGTGAACGGATGATCTCAGCATGTGTAGTTCCCACCGTGAAGCATGGAGGAGGAGGTGTGATGGTATGGGGGTGCTTTGCTGGTGACACTGTCGTGATTTATTTAGAATTCAAGGCACACTTAACCAGCATGGCTACCACAGCATTCTGCAGCGATATGCTATCCCATCTGGTTTGCGCTTAGTGGGACTATCATTTGTTTTTCAACAGGACAATGACCCAACACACCTCCAGGCTGTGTAAGGGCTATTTGACCAAGAAGGAGAGTGATGGAGTGCTGCATCAGATGACCTGGCCGCCATGATCACATGACCTCAACCCAGTTGAGATGGTTTAAGATGAGTTGGACTGCAGAGTGAAGACAAAGCAGCCAAAAAATGCTCAGCATATGTGGGAACTCCTTCAAGACTGTTGGAAAAGCATTCCAGGTGAAGCTGGTTGAGAGAATGCCAAGAGTGTGCAACGCTGTCATCAAGGCAAAGGGTAGCTAATTTGAAGAATATAAAATATATTTTCATTTGTTTAACACTGTTTTGGTTGCTTCATGATTCTGTCTTCACTATCATTGTACAATGTCGAAAATAGTAAAAAATAAAGAACCCTTGAATGAGTAGGTGTATCCAAACTTTTGACAGGTACTTATATATATATATATTTTGAAATAATATGAAGATATATATGGGGATTGGAAATTATGCAGACAATTACATTAGAAGCCACAATCTATCTGCAATATTAAAGCTGATCTACCCCCTAAAAAAAATCTAAATACTTGGAATAAGCCCAGCATTCATCTGGATTCCTTCTCCTTGAAAATATGTATTAATTGACCATTTCAATGGAGTAACAATTGATCGGGCAATGCTCGTGATGCAAATAGTAGGTACTAGAGCTTTGCTCAGCGAGAGCCTTATTGGAGAAGACAAAATGTTGAGCCAGCTGCGTCAGAGGTCATTGGTGCAGCGCAGTGTTTTGGTGATAATTATTACCGCTATCTTCTCATATTCCCTCTTGACTGCATCAGAACTAAAGATCATAGAGCTGCACCAACTGCACAGTTGATAGTTTGTCTCTGTTGCAGCACTTCATACGCTGAAAAGGCAAGTTAGATGGTGACCTTGTTTTGGACCAGTTGTGCATATATTAATCCAGGAGTATCGAAGAGGATTTGGATGGCAAGACCCTGATTAAAGTTTATGAAATAAATAAGGTTGTGAATAAAGAATGCTACTTTCGTATCAATCATAGTGCTCTCTGATTTAAACTCAACACATTTCCAAACTGAGGGATTTTTAAGTTAGTATTGCCACACTGTTATGCAATGGAAAAAACACAGATATACTAAGACTAAGCTTGTTTGGTTTTCTGTAAAGAGGAATACGCTGCTAAGCCAATGCGGCAATACTAAAAGAGAATTGCTTATATGTGAATTTCGGATAAGGAGTGAAATGCCATTGATATTGCTTGGCACACACAAACTCAAAGGGATCACACAAAAAAAGAACCTTCTTTCAACTTTAACCCCTGGGCTAGCATGGCTAGGTTGATTAAAAGATGGCCAAGAAAGTAGTTTACCTCTGGAAAACAAAAACAAAAACATCTACATTGGAAAAAAAAAAAAAGTGAAAGCTCTCTTCTACAAATTTAACTCATAGTCTACCACCTTAAAAAACAACATGGCCAACAACCACTATTAGCCTACTCTAGTGATCATTTTTATATTCCCCGACGTCAAGGGTTAGTTTAAGCTCATGGCAATAGTAGGCAGATTGTGAGATAAGGCATTTCTAATGAAGTGACCAGACAGCCTGCTGCTCGACTGTATTTACTCTAATGTGCTGCGAGGGAGTTCAATAGTGGAGTGGTGGACAAGCTCAGGGGAGCTGTGTTTACAGATGGAGGTAATTACTTGCACAGAGGCAGCTCTGCCGAATGATGAAATACCTTAGGGTGCCCGCAGTAAATATTTTAAGCTGAGTTTGGGCCCAGTGTGTGACTGTATTGACGCCAATAGGAAAATAGAGACTAATACAATGCAACGACTATGCTTAGCAAGCTAGGGGACAAAAATATTGAATTACTCCCAACGACCTTTGAACAAGTGGTATGGGGAAAGGACATTCGCTGTTGCTCCTTGGAAGTTGTTTATCACACTCTTGAGGGTTGATCTTGAGATGGCCATGCTGAACTGTCAAGGTTTTATGTGTCAGGATTGTGGGTACTGGTTCAGTGAGTCAGGCGCAGGAGAGCAGAGAAGTGTGGACAAGGTATTTAATAAGACAACAGCAACAGTACACAAACGATACAAGGTGCGGGAAAAAATTACCGGTCTCACAAATATAACGGGCGTTAATACAGAACCCGGCAAACAAAACAACCAGCCGTATCGTAACAAAACTGATGAAAGAATATAAACACGCACACAAACATGGGGGAAACAGAGGGTTAAATAATGAACGTGTAATTGGGGAATTGAAACCAGGTGTGTAGAAACAAAGACAAAACAAATGGAAAAATGAAAAGTGGATCGACGATGGCTAGAAGACCGGTGACGTCGACCGCCGAACGCCGCCCGAACAAGGAGAGGGACCGACTTCGGGCGGAAGTCGTGACATTATGCCTCGTATAGTCTCTTGTATGTTTGCTAGCTGTGAGTGCTGGCAATGTGTGATGTGTACCTCTGTTGACATCGAAAATGGCAATTATTAGACCTCCATTTGCACACATTGTCATTCAGAAGGTCAGATCACTATGAATAGTTATGTTTGTGTTCACATTCGTTTCATAAGCAGTCAACCTATCATATGGCACAACCTACTTTATAGGTTGAAAGAGCTTAGCATATCTATAAGTGTTCTCCGCTGTGAGTTGGTCAGGGCTTCTGTACTTTAGTTATCTAACACTTGTACATTTGACTCATGAAATATAAAGGAATACACAGACTGGATGCAGAGGACCACATTCATCATGAAGCCACTATGGCCTACATAAAATAGCTAGCATATGCTCACACAATATAGATACCATATAATATAATATATCGGAACAATATTAATAACATGATCCCAGTGTACAGAGACAAAACTACAATACCACTATAATTAATTTATTACATTATCAACCCTGTAATCTCCAACTAATTAAGAACATCTCATGATACTCACTGGCGCCCGTTTGAATGAGCATCGTCATCCCCTCTCTAGCCAGAGCCAGTGATCTCTTGGCCCTCGTGGCACTGGCTCCACAACACAAATCTGGCCAACCACATGTTGGCCAGATGGCCCGGCACAGCAGGTCAGCCAAAACAGTGAGCCTCATTAATGTGAGCCCTCCATTTTCATCATGACAATTCAAATTAAAAATACACACACGTGCTCACCTAGCTGGCCTGTGGCTGCTCTGCCTTCTCCCAGCAGCCCCTTTCCATCTCACACTGAGAGAAAGTGCAGAATATAGACATAGTGCTGGTAGTGACAAGGTGGCAGATGTGCGCCACAGAGAACAGCTTGGCCCATCTTGCCCAGTAATTACTCCCAAAACTGGCACTGCTGGAGGGTGTCATTTGTTGATGCCTGATGCTTATGAGAGGGTGACAGTTTTAATTAAAGGACAGACATAACCAAGAGGTGGATACATCAATGAGACATGGCGGGAGCGTTGAGAAGATGCTTGATTGGCAGCCATTTCAAAATCAAAGACAAGCACAAAGACAGGTGAAACAGATCAGCGTGTGACACTAAGTGGATTTGTTTTGTGTGTGTGTGTGTGTGAGAGAGAGAGAGAAAGAGAGAGACAGAGCGAGACATAGCGAGAGAGAGAGAGAGAGAGAGAGAGACTGTCATGGGTGACATTTTCGTAGTGCAAAAGAATTGTGCAAAGTGCAAATAAACCTCATAAAACATTGCAGTGTGACTTCATTAGAAACTTTTCTTCAACAATGTGCGAACCTCGTAGAGTTGATATCCGCTCCCAGCGGAAATCTAATTAGCATAATCTGTCTATTTAAGATAGAGACATCAGTTTGGGCTGCGTCTCAATCCACCACATCCGCCAATGGCGACCTTCCGCATCTGCGGTGGAAGGTGACTGAGCTACATCGACGTTTGTCAGACCATGGAGACATCCCCAAAAATTGCCCTTCTCACGAAAACGTTGGTAGCGTCTGAACTTTCTGCTCTCCGACCCCCCACAAGCATCACTGGACTCGTCTGATGGCGGTACCACCGACCTGCCAACTTCTGTCTTAGCGTCTGAACAGTTTGGGCTACACAGTAATATGACCCCTCTGTGGAAAGGTGATACTCTTCCGGATACGTACATGTAGTGCTGTTACGGTGACCAAATTACCGCCCCACCAGCGGTCACGAGTCATCACAGCAGTCAAATTCCGTGACCGTTTATTTACGGTAATAAACCTTCTCCAAGCTCTGATGCTGCTGCTCATTAGTAGCCTACCAAACTTGCTAACAGCCTGGTACTCCACACTCTATTGTCCCTCTAATCACTCTGATCACGCAATGCAAATATAATCGAAAATCGAATCAAACACTTAATGAGAGCCCATGAGCTCATGTTGCCTAACATTTCTAGATGACATGTAAATTTTTCCACTGCCCCTCATAATGGTCTGTGTTTCAAGACAGGTGCATTTGCGATCATGTTTGAGAATTGTGTTTTTTCCTGCTAATGGAACATTTGAGTTTATTAGCCCCCTGCCTAATGTGAAGAAATAGCCTAATAGTTTTTCAACGTTTTAAGCTAAACTTCTGATCTGCTGCGTTAAAACAGTTTTTTTGATGTTAGTGGTTGTACTACTTCTTTGGTTGTATTAATTTGGGATCTATCGCATCCCACAACTGTCCGAGACTATGTTTAGAATATTTATTTCTCGCACAGAATAGAGTAGGTCAATTTTGTACTATGGGGGAAAGTAGATTGACATAGGCTAGTGCTTTTGCTGTTCGTTAGGCCTCCTCATCTTGTTGGCTGATGAAAAGTAAATGTGGACAGTTCTTCCAATACCTTCAATATGCGCCTCGGAATTGGATAAGGACGCGCGCATTTGCGTCCCCGATGTGTCTGTCTTTACTTGTAGCCTGTGAGAAAGACTCGATCATGTGATGGAGATCCATGTGAGTGAGAGGTGCTTCGGTGCGCAGCCTTTCCACGCTCACACAACTCTCACATTCACATTCACTTAGTACTATACCCAAACACACACAGTAAGATCCCTTATTACTCCAAAATCATATCAAATCAAATGTTATTGGTCGCATACATACTACGGGTGTGACGAAATGCTTGTGTTCCTAGCTCCAACACTGCAGTATTATCAAGTTCACAACAATGCACACAAATCTAAAGTAAAATAATGGAATTAAGAAATATATAAATATTTGGACGAGCAATGTCGAAGTGGCAATGACTAAAATACAGTAGAATAGAATACAGTATATACATATGAAATATGTAAAGCAGTATGTAAATATTATTAAAGTGACAAGTGTTCCATTATTAAAGTGACCAGTGATTCAATTTCTGAGTAACCAGTTGGAAGCCAGCTAGCAATGGCTATTTAACAGTCTGATGTCCTTGAGATAGAAGCTGTTTTTCAGTCTCTCGGTCCCAGCTTTGATGCACCTGTACTGACCTCCCCTTCTTGATGGTAGCGGGGTGAAATGGCAGTGGCTCGGGTGGTTGATGTCCTTGATGATCTTTTTGGCCTTCCTGTGACATCGGGTGTTGTAGGTGTCCTGGAGGGCAGACAGTGTGCCCCCGGACAGCCCCACCCTCTGGAGAGCCTTGCGATTGTGGGCGGTGCAGTTGAGGGAGAGTTTATTTTTCCTGGCACCACTCCGCCAGAGCCCTGACCTCCTCCCTGTAGGCTGTCTTGTCATTCTTGGTAATCAGGCCTACTACTGTTGAGTCGTCTACAAACTTGACGATTGAGTTGGAGGCCTGCCTTGCCACGCAGTCATGGGTGAACAGGGAGTACAGGAAGGTGCTGAACACGCACCCATGTTGGGCCCACCAACCGTAAGGAAGCTCAGGACCTAGTTGCACAGAGCGGGGTTCAGACCCAGGGCCCCAAGCTTAATGATGAGATTGGAGGGTATTATGGTGTTGAAGGCTGAGCTATAGTCAATGAACAGCATTCTTACATAGGTATTCCTCTTGTCCAGATGGGATAGGGCAGGGTGCAGTGCAATGGCGATTGCATCGTCTGTGGATCTATTGGGGCGTAATGCAAAAAAGTGGGTCTAGTGTGTAAGGTAAGGTAGAGGTGATAATATCCTTAACTGGCCTCTCAAAGCACTTCATGATGACAGAAGTGAGTGCTATGGGGCGATAGTCATTGAGTTCCATTACCTTTGCTTTCTTGGGTACAGCAAAAAAAAGCATGTGGGGACAGCAGACTGGGATAGGGAGAGATCGAATATGTCCGTAAACACTCTAACCAGCTGGTCTGTGGCTAGGGATGCCATCTGGGCCGGCAGCCTTGTGAGGGTTAACACGCATAAATGTCTTACTCACGTCGGCCACGGAGAACGAGAGCCCACAGTCCTTGGGAGCGGGCCGCGTCAGTAACACTGTGTTATCCTCAAAGCGGTTTGTCAGGGAGCAAGACACATCCATGTGCATCTTCAATGATTCTCTTGTCGTTACTTCCTATGCACCATATGTTAGGTAATTCCACAAGATTTACAAGCCAATTTTCCCATAGGACAACCTGCTGGATTCCTTCCTCATCCTTCAGAGAATTTCATGTAGGACAATCCACATTCTTTCTTTCAAAAGAATGGACACATTGCACAAGATATAAGATTGCATGGAAATTGTATTATCCAACGAAGCAATAGCTGACATGTTTGATTGTCCGTTTCACCAGCATTGCATAAAAGTAAAAAATTATTTAATAAATATGGTAAAAGCATATAATGTAACAACCGTGAGAATAATTTTGACATCATATGTGAAGGGAAACGGATGTCTGGAATGGTAAACTTGGTGATTGTCATGCCTTCCGCCGAAGTTGGTTCCTCTCCTTGTTCGGGCGGCAGTGGCGGTCGGCGTCGCCGGTCTTTTAGCCATCATCAATCTATTTTTCATTTTTCGACGTCGCCTGTCTACTAACCACCGGCCCTCACTACACACACCTGGCAACCCTTCATTACGCACAGCTGCGCCTCATCATTAGGCACACCTGGACCTTAACACTTCCCTGATTACTCCCCTATATAAACTCAGCAGAAAAAGGGTCCTGAAAAATTGATGTTTCTGTCTTTCAAAGATAATTTGTAAAAATCCAAACAACTTCACAGATCTTCATTGTAAAGGGTTTAAACACTGTTTCCCATGCTTGTTCAATGAACCATAAACAACTAATGAACATGCACCTGTGGAACGGTCGTTAAGACACTAACAGCTTACAGATGGTAGGCAATTAAGGTCACAGTTATGAAAACTTAGGACACTAAAGAGGCCTTTCTACTGACTCTGAAAAACACCAAAAGAAAGATGCCCAGGGTCCCTGTTCATCTGTGTGAACATGCCTTAGGCATACTGCAAGGAGGCATGAGGACTGCAGATATGGCCAGGGAAATAAAGTGCAATGTCCGTACTGTGAGACGCCTAAGACAGTGCTACAGGGAGGATCGGTACATCCAAACATCACACTTGCGGGACAGGTACAGGATGGCAACAACAACTGCCCGAGTTACACCCGGAACGCACAATCCCTCCATCAGTGCTCAGACTGTCCGCAAGAGGCTGGACTGAGGGCTTGTAGGCCTGTTGTAAGGCAGGTCCTCAGCAGACATCACCGGCAACAACATTGCCTATGGGCTCAAACCCTCCGTCGCTGGACCAGACAGGACTGGCAAAAAGTGCTCTTCACTGATGAGTCGTGGTTTTGTCTCACCAGGGGTGATGGTCGGATACGCGTTTATCGTCGAAGATATGAGTGGTACCCCGAGGCCTGTACTCTGGAGCGGGATCGATTTGGAGGTGGAGGGTCCGTCATGTCTGGGGCGGTGTGTCACAGCATCATCGGACTGAGCTTGTTGTCATTGCAGGCAATCTCAACGCAGTGCATTACAAGGAAGACATCCTCCTCCCTCATGTGGTACCCTTCCTGCAGGCTCATCCTGACATGACCCTCCAGCATGACAATGCCACTTGCCATAATGCTCGTTCTGTGTGTGATTTCCTGCAAGACAGGAATGTCAGTGTTCTGCCATGGCCAGCGAAGAGCCTGGATCTCAATCCCATTGAGCACGTCTGGGACATGTTGGATCGGAGGGTGAGGGCTAGGGCCATTCCCCCAAAAAATGTCCAGGAACTTGCAGGTGCCTTTGGTGGAAGAGTGGGGTAACATCTCACAGCAAGAACTGGCAAATATGGTGCAGTCCATGAGGTGGAGATGCAATGCAGTACTTAATGCAGCTGGTGGCCACACCAGATACTGACTGTTACTTTTGATTTTGACCCCCCCCCTTTGTTCAGGGACACATTATTCCATTTCTGTTAGTCACATGTCTGTGGAACTTGTTCAGTTTATGTCTCAGTTGTTGAATCTTGTTATGTTCATACAAATATTTACACATGTTAAGTTTGCTGAAAATAAACGCAGTTGACAGTGAAAGGACGTTTCTTTTCTGAGTTTATATAGCACTCCGTTGTCATTTCCCGTTAGGGGTTATTGTCTTTGTTTATGTTCTCATGTCCAGACGCTTCTCTTGTTTTTGTATCATTTCGTTTTAATTTATATTAACCTCTTAAGGAGCAGCAAGGTGCGCTGGGGCGCTAGCGCCCCACTCCCGACACTACCAGGTGAAATGCAAGGCGCTAAATTCAAAATCCAAAAGTTGAATTATTAAACATGCATCAATATACAAGTGTTTCATAGTCATCAAAAGCTCTGCTTCTTGGCAATATCACAGCATTGTCAGATTTCAAAAAGGCTTTACGGCGAAAGCACCACATTTGATTGTTTGAGGGTAGCACCTAACATATTTTTGCCATTACCATGAATTCATTAGCCTTCACGGTTCACA
>QNTS01003822.1:82148-118232 GCA_003317085.1 Hucho hucho | reverse complement strand
CTGCTCTGACAGCTGGTGCTTAAAGCTGGTGAGGGAGATAAGTGTCTCCAGTTTCAGAGATTTTTGTAGTTCGTTCCAGTCATTGGCAGCAGAGAACTGGAAGGAGAGTCGGCCAAAGGAGGAATTGGCTTTGGGGGTGACCAGTGAGATATACCTGCTGGAGCGCGTGCTACGGGTTGGTGCTGCTATGGTGACCAGCGAGCTGAGATAAGGCGGGACTTTACCTAGCAGGGACTTGTAGATGACCTGGAGCCAGTGGGTATGGCGACGAGTGTAAAGCGAGGGCCAGCCAACGAGAGCGTACAGGTCGCAGTGGTGGGTGGTATATGGGGCTTTGGTAACAAAACGGATGGCACTGTGATAGACTGCATCCAATTTGTTGAGTAGAGTATTGGAGGCTATTTTGTAAATGACATCACCGAAGTCGAGGATCGGTAGGATGGTCAGTTTTACGAGGGTATGTTTGGCAGCATGAGTGAAGGATGCTTTGTTGCGAAATAGGAAGCCAATTCTAGATTTAATTTTAGATTGGAGATGTTTGATGTGAGTCTGGAAGGAGAGTTTACAGTCTAACCAGACACCTAGATATTTGTAGTTGTCCACATAATCTAAGACAGAACCGTCCAGAGTAGTGATGCTGGATGGGCGGACAGGTGCGGGCAGCGATCGGTTGAAGAGCATGCATTTAGTTTTACTTGCGTTTAAGAGCAGTTGGAGGCCACGGAAGGAGAGTTGTATGGCATTGAAGCTCGTCTGGAGGGTAGTTAACACAGTGTCCAAACAGGGGCCAGAAGTATACAGAATGGTGTCGTCTGCGTAGAGGTGGATCAGAGACTCACCTGCAGCAAGAGCGACATCATTGATGTATACAGAGAAGAGAGTCGGCCCAAGAATTGAACCCTGTGGCACCCCCGTAGAGACTGCCAGAGGCCCGGACAACAGGTCCTCTGATTTGACACACTGAACTCTATCGGAGAAGTAGTTGGTGAACCATGCGAGGCAATCATTTGAGAAACCAAGGTTGTTGAGTCTGCCGATAAGGATGTGGTGATTGACAGAGTTGAAAGCCTTGGCCAGATCAATGAATACGGCTGCACAGTAATGTCTCTTATCGATGGCGGTTATGATGTCGTTTAGGACCTTGAGCGTGGCTGAGGTGCACCCATGACCAGCTCTGAAACCAGATTGCATAGCGAAGAAGGTACGGTGGGATTCGAAGTGGTCGGTAATCTGTTTGTTAACTTGGCTTTCAAAGACCTTAGAAAGGCAGGGTAGGATAGATATAGGTCTATAGCAGTTTGGGTCAAGAGTGTCTCCCCCTTTGAAGAGGGGGATGACCGCAGCTGCTTTCCAGTCTTTGGGAATCTCAGACGACACGAAAGAGAGGTTGAACAGGCTAGTAATAAGGATTGCAACAATTTCGGAAGATAATTTTAGAAAGAAAGGGTCCAGATTGTCTAGCCCGGCTGATTTGTAGGGGTCCAGATTTTGCAGCTCTTTCAGAACATCAGCTAACTGGATTTGGGAGAAATGGGGGAGGTTTTGGCGAGTTACTGAGTGCAGGGCTGTTGACCGGGGTAGGGGTAGCCAGGTGGAAAGCATGGCCAGCCGTAGAAAAATGCTTATTAAAATTCTCAATTATTGTGGGTTTATCGGTGGTGACAGCGTTTCCTATCCTCAGTGCAGTGGGCAGCTGGGAGGAGGTGCTCTAGACTTTACAGTGTCCCAGAACTTTTTTGAGTTTGTGTTACAGGAAGCAAATTTCTGCTTGAAAAAGCTAGCCTTGGCTTTCCTAACTGCCTGTGGATATTGGTTCCTGACTTCCCTAAAAAGTTGCATATCACGGGGGCTGTTCGATGCTAATGCAGAACGCCACAGGATGTTTTTGTGCTGGTCAAGGGCAGTCAGGTCTGGAGAGAACCAGGGGCTATATCTGTTCCTGGTTCTAAATTTCTTGAATGGGGCATGCTTATTTAAGATGGTGAGGAAGACACTTTTAAAGAATAACCAGGCATCCTCTACTGACGGGATGAGGTCAATATCCTTCCAGGATACCCGGCCCAGGTCGATTAGAAAGGCCTGCTCGCTGAAGTGTTTTAGGGAACGTTTAACAGTAATGAGGGGAGATCGTTTGAACGCAAACCCATTACGGATGCAGGCAATGAGGCAGTGATCGCTGAGATCTTGGTTGAAAACAGCAGGGGTGTATTTGGAGGGCAAGTTAGTTAGGATGACATCTATGAGGGTGCCCGTGTTTACGGCTTTGGGGTTGTACCTAGTAGGTTCAATGATGATTTGTGTGAGGTTTAGGGCATCAAGCTTAGATTGTAGGATGGCCGGGGTGTAAAGCATGTCCCAGTTTAGGTCACCTAGCAGCACGAACTCTGAAGATAGATGGGGGGAAATCAGTTCACATATGGTGTCCAGAGCACAGCTGGGGGCAGAGGGTGGTCTATAGCAAGCGGCAACAGTGAGAGACTTGTTTCTAGAAAGGTGTATTTTTAAAAGTTCAAATTGTTTGTGTACAGACCTGGATAGTAAGACAGAACTCTGCAGGCTATCTCTGCAGTAGATTGCAACACCGCCCCCTTTGGCCGTTCTATCTTGTCTGAAAATGTTGTAGTTAGGGAGGGAAATTTCAGCGTTATTGGTGGTCTTCCTGAGCCAGGATTCAGACACGGCTAGGACATCCGGGTTGGCAGAGTGTGCTAGGGCAGTGAATAAAACAAACTTAGGGAGGAGGCTGCTAATGTTAACATGCATGAAACCAAGGCTTTTACGGTTGCAGAAGTCAACAAATGAGAGAGCCTGGGGAATAGGAGTGGAGCTAGGCACTGCAGGGCCTGGATTAACCTCTACATCACCAGAGGAAGAGTAGGATAAGGGTACGGCTAAAGGCTATAATGACTAGTCATCTAGGACGTCCTGAACAGAGAGTAAAGAGAACAGGTTTCAGGGGGCGATAAAATAGATTAAAGGCATAATGTAAACCTAGGCATTGAGTGGTGATGAAAGAGATATTGTCTCTAGAAACATTTAAACCAGGTGATGTCATCGCATGTGTGGGTGGTGGAACTGAAGGGTTTGATAAGGTATATTGAGCAGGGCTAGAGGCTCTACAGTGAAATAAGACAATAAACACTAAACAGAACAGCAATGGACAAGGCATATTGACATTGAGGAGAGGCATGCTTAGCCGAGTGATCATAAGGGTTCAGTTAGTAGTGAGGCTGGTTGGGGACACGGCGGTTCAGACAGCTAGCCGGGGGTAGCAAGCTAGCAAAGGCTAGCAGGCTGGCTAACAAAGATGGAGGAAGTCTGTTTATAGCCTCCTCGTACGTTTCCGTCGGTAGACCAGTCGTGATGGGTTAGTGGGGTTCCGTGTGGTGAAGGGGACCAGGCCAATTGGCAAAATAGGTAATAGTGGCCCAAGAAATTGTCCGATGGACCTGATTAGCTAGCAGACGATATGGTCTAGACAGCTAACATTAGCAGGCCGCAGTTAGCTGATGGGCGTTCAGGTGACGTCGCGACGGAGGGCCGGTTGAATAACCCCCTCGGGCAGATAACGTCGGTGGTCCAGTCGTGAAGGCCCGGTGAGGCTCCGCACCGGCAGTAAAAACGGGTCCGGATAGGTGTTGTAGCCCAGGAGTGGCTGATGGGATTCTTCAGCCAGCCGGAAGATGGGCCAAGCGCAGACTAGCCTCAGGCTAATTGGTGCATTGCTCCGGGACCAACGTTAGCTAATAGACACTCGGATAGCAGCTAGCTAGCTGCAAGATCCAGGTGAAAATGTCCAGAGCTTGCGGTAGGAATCCGGGGATATGGAGAGAAAATAGGTCCGGAATGCTCTGGTTTGAGTCGCGTTATACGAACGGCGAGAGCTTTTCCGAGCTAAAGGTTAGCTGCTGCTGGCCGTTAGCAATGGTTAGCTAAAATACTATTCTGGATTCGAGGTGGATAATACTTGGAAAAAAACCAGATCCGTAGCACATTGGGTGAGGCGGGTTGCAGGAGAGTGTTTTGAGGTTGAGTTTTAGAAAAAATATATAAAAAGATATACGAAGAAAATATATAAAAAGATATATACACTGGACACGACAGGATGAGGACAAAAGACATCTGACTGCTACGCCATCTTGGATTAGGGTGGAGACATGACCATATCCCCTGTTGGAAGAAGTACTCAATTGTCATATTTGAGTAAAAGTAAAGACACCTTAATAGAAAATGACTCAAATAAGTGAAAGTCACCCAGAAAAAAAAACTACTTGAGTAAAAGTCTAAAAGTATTTGGTTTTAAATATAGTTAAGTATCAAAAGTAAATGGAACTGCTAAAAGGTACATAAGTATCAAAGTAAAAATATAAATCATTTCAAATTCCTTATATTAAGCAAACCAGATGGCAAAATGTATTTTTTGATACATTTTTTTTGTTGTATTTTTTGATGGATAGCCAGGGGCACTCTCCCACACTCAGACATAATTTACAAACTAAGCATTTGTGTTTAGTGAGTCCGCCAGATCAGAGGCAGTATCGATTACCAGGGATGTTCTCTTGATAAGTTTGTGAATTGGACCATTTTCCTGTCAAAATGTAACGAGTACTGTATGGAGTAAAAAGTACATCATTGTCTTTAGGAATGTAGTGAAGTAAAAGTAACCTTTGCCAAAAATATAAATAGTAAAGTACAGATACCCCAAAAAACGACGTAAGTAGTACTTTAAAGTATTTTTACTTAAGTACTTTACACCACTGAGCATATCCTCATTATATACAGATCTCTGGTTTCAGCCTCTTGCGAATTGGAAAGGAAAGTTGGCGATTGCACAGTGCACTATTCTGATGCTGGTTTCCCCTAAAGTAAATTGATGTTTTTCAAACATTATTTAATTACTCCTGTCTAAATAAAAGCATTAAAAAAAAACTTCACCAGAGAGCATAGCTGAGGGAAGTAGGGGTGCTGAGTGTGCTGCAGCACCCCCTGAAAAATCTGAATTTTATATATATATATATATATATATATATATATACACACACACACACACACAGTACCAGTCAAATGTTTGGACACACCTACTCATTCAAGGGTTTTAAAATGTATTTTGACTATTTTCTACATTGTAGAATAATAGTGAAGACATCAAAACTACGAAATAACACATATGGGATCATGTAGTAATCCAAAAAGAAATTTTAGATTCTTCAAAGTAGCCACCCTTTGCCTTGACGGGGCGGCAGGTAGCCTAGTAGTTAGAGTGTTGATCCAGCAACTCGAATCCCCGAGCTGACAAAAAAAATCTGTTGTTCTGCCCCGGAACAAGGCAGTTAACCCACTGTTCCCCGGTAGGCCGTCATTGTAAGTAAGAATTTGTTCTTAACTGACTTGCCTAGTTAAATAAAGGTAAATAAAAAATGACAGCCTTGCACACTTGGCATTCTCTCAACCAGCTTCAGAGTACGCACTTGATAAGAGTGTCTACTGAATTGGAAAAGGTATCAATAGACTACTTAAGCTTTCACATAGAAATAAGTTGTGTTTGCAAAGTATTTCAAGAAACTGGAAAACATATCTTCTCAGGGAGCAGCTCCTGAGGTGACGGTTTTGGAGAGCCTGGCGTGCCCAAAGTAAAATGCCTCCCATTCAGGCCCAGAAAATAGGATATGCATATATTTAGTACCATTGGATAGGAAACACTCTGAATTTTCCAAAACCATTTGTCTGTGAGTGAAACAGAACGGATATGGCAGGCAAAACCCCGAGGAATTTCTGTCCTGGAAAAAGTGATTTTGACACATTGCTCATTTGGGAACCCCTCCCTCATGAAAATGACCATATAAGGGCATATGAATGCAGTACACATCGCTTCCTTATGATGTCAGCAGCCTCGAGATGGTGTTTCCCTCCATTTTGGATGCTTTAGACCAGAGAAAACGACCAAACAAGTGGGTCCCCCCTTGATGACAACAGTACCCAGGGCGCGCGCCCGAGAAGTCGCGCAGTGTCTTATTTACCGTCTTTAGAGCTCAGTTTATATTCCGGTTGATTTATAATAGTAAATATACGTAAAAGTGTTCCTAAGGATACATNTTTTCTAACAAAAGAACCATGGATTGTCTTCGTTGGACACTTAGGATGACCTCAGCAGAAGTTCTTCAACAGGTAATTGATTTGTTTTCGCTGTGAAATGTGTTATGTGTGTGCCACGCTGGCTAATGAATTCATGGCTATGAGAAAGTATGTGAGGCGCTGCCCTCAAACAATCAAATGTACAGCTTTCGCCGTAAAGCCTTTTTGAAATCTGACAACGCTGTGATATTGCCAAGAAACAGAGCTTTTGATGAGTATGAAACACTTGTATATTGGTGCATGTTTAATAATTCAACTTTGGGATTTTGAATTTGGCGCTTTACATTTTACCTGGTGGTGTCGGGAGTGGGTCGCTAGCGACCCACCGCTCCCTGTCTAGATATCAAGAAAGTATTTTTATATTCCACAAATATCAGATTAACTGTTTTGTACAGATAATTATCAGACTCAAGTTTAAAATGCTGTTAAACATTCAAATACATTTAGCAACAAAAAAATAAAAAATAAAATAAAATAAAAATGTTGTTCACTGGGCCTTTACTAGGCCTGTATTAGCGGACCGATATAGACGTCTGTAGTGTGGGCAAAAACGTTTTTTCAGCATCTCCACTTTGGCAAGAAAGTAGTTGTATAATTAAGAACAGTATCAAGTGGTTATTGTGTTGCTTTTTATTTCAGTTTATTTAGTAAATATTTTCTTAACTCTATTTCTTGAACTGCATTGTTGGTTAAGGGCTTGTAAGTAAGCATTTCACGGTAAGGGCTACACCTGTTGTATTCGGTGCATGTGACAAATAAAATAAAGTTAGATTTGATGATGTGGCTTAGCTGGTAGAGCATGGTGCTTGCAATGCTAGGGTTGTGGGTTCGATTCCAACGAGGCACCATTATGAAAATGTTTGCGCTCACTACTGTAAGTTTCTCTGAGTAAAAGTGTCTACTAAAAAGGAATGAGTAGACCATTTAAGTTTTCACATAGAAATAAGTTGCATTTGCTAAGTATTTAAAGAAACTGGAAAACACTTTTTATATTCCACAAGTATTATCAGTACTGTTTTGTACAGATAATTATCAGACTCAACTAACAAATGCTGGTAAACACAAATACATTTAGTAAAAATAAAATAACTAAAGTAGTGCACAGGGCTTTTACACGTCCTGTATTAGCGGACCAACATAGACGCCTTCAGGCAAAAGAATAAGCACCCCCCCCCCCAAACTACTTCCTACGCTGTGCCAGAGAGCATGACAGCCACAGAGGATCAATAGCAGGCGTGCACAGGAAGTGCACAGGCCTATGCCTATTTGGAAAGCCCGCAATTTGAGCAGCAGGCGTGGCAATAGACCTAGCTGATTGAGTTGCGGCTGTCAGTGAAAAGCATCTAAAATATGTGTGAAGATAATGTGTCTTGAGTATAATTTAAAATGTTGAGACAAAAAGGGGAGAGGTGTGGGGAAATTATGGCAAGTCTCTCTCCAGAATACATGCACTCAGCTCTCCAGAATGCCCTCTGTCTCCCACCAATTCTTGCGCATTCATTGTGTGAATTGTTTGCCCTTTGATTATATATATTTTTTATCAATTCCCCATTACATATGTCACCAGTTGGCCTAGTAAATGTACCGTTAATCCTCCATCATTTGCAGTCGTGGAAAAGTACTCAGTCATACTTGAGTAAAAGTAAAGATACCTCAATAGAAAATGACTTAAGTAAAAGTGAAAATCACCCAGTAAAATACTACTTGAGTAAAAGTCTAAAAGTATTTGGTTTTAAATATACTTAATTATCAAAATAAAAGTATAAATCATTTCAAATTGCTTATATTAATCAAACCTGAAGGTACATTTATTACAATTTGTTTTAATATACGGATTAGCAGGGGCACACTCCAACACTCAGAAATAACTGACAAACTATTTATATTTTATTTTCATTCATTTTGGAGAAGTGTCCTTTTAAAAAGTCACCAGAACAGAGCTTCTCAGCCCTTCTACATAAAACATTTCCAGGGTATTAAGGAAGTGAAAGTGTCCCTTATTTTAGTGCTTCGGATTCCTCTGAGGGAATACTCCATAATGAATGAAAATAAAATTATGCTGACCCCATCTAAAATATAATTTACAACTCCAGAAATTAGATCAATAACATATTGGTAAAATTATTTGTTAAAATTATTTGAACCCCTCCCTATTGAAAACAGCCATAAGATTGCAGTACCTATTGCTTCCACTGGATGTCAACAGTCTCTAGAAAGTGTTTGGTGATGTTAGGATGCTCTGGATGGTAATAGAAGAAGAATTTCGAACGAGTCACCGCGCGCGCTGTGGTTTTTTCCTTTCCTATCGTCCAGTTTATAATCCGGTTGAAATATTATAGTAAATATACATAAAAGTGTTCCTAAGGATACATTATCAATGATGTTTGATTGTTCTTAGTGTATAGGTTGAACGCGTTCTCTTCACGGTTCAATGGGCGAGTGGACGCTGTATTTTATGAACATAACGCGCCAACCAAACAGAGATTTATGGACATAAACAATGACTTTTTCTAACAAAAGAAGCATGAATTGTCTTGCTTGGACACTTCGGACTATCCTCAGCAGAAGATCATCAAAGGTAAGCGATTTTATAGTAGCGATTTTATGCGTTTTGTGAGACCCGCGTTGGTTATGGATTTATGCTAATGCTGAAAATATGAGAGGGGCTATCCTCAAACAATCAAATGTTGTGCTTTCGCCGTAAAGCCTTTTTGAAATCTGACAACGCTGTGATATTGCCAAGAATCAGAGCTTTTGATGACTATGCAACACTTGTATATTGATGAATGTTTAATAATTCAACTTTTGGATTTTGAATTTGGCGCCTGACATTTCACCGGGTAGTGTCGGGAGTGGGGCGCTAGCCCCACTGCTCCCTAAGTAGTTTTAAGTAAACATCTGACTAATGAATATAAACACGCACACAAACATGGGGGAACAGAGGGTTAAATAATGAACATGTAATTGGGGAATTGAAACCAGGTGTGTAGAAAACAAATGGAAAAATTGAAAAGTGGATCGGCAATGGCTAGAAGACCGGTGACGTCGACCGCCGAACGCCGCCCGAACAAGGAGAGGGACCGACTACGGCAGAAGTCGTGACAGTAACCCCCCCTTGACGCGCGGCTCCAGCAGCGCGCCGACACCGACCTCGGGGACGAGGCGAAGGGCGATCTGGATGGAGACGATGGAACTCCCGCAGCATCGAAGGGTCCAATACGTCCTCCACCGGCACCCAGCATCTCTCCTCCGGACCGTACCCCTCCACCAGGTACTGAAGGCCCCTTGCCCGACGCCTCCAGTAGGGCTCGAACTGCATACGCCGGGGCCCCCTCGATGTCCAGAGGGGGCGGAGGAACCTCCCGCACCTCAGACTCCTGGAGTGGACCAGCCACCACCGGCCTGAGGAAAGACACATGGAACGAGGGGTTAATACGGTAATCGGGGGAAAGCTGTAACCTGTAGCAAACCTCGTTCAGTCTCCTCAGGACTTTGAATGGCCCCACAAACCGCGGACCCAGCTTCCGTCAGGGCAGGCTTCGGGTCGAGAGCCAGACCCAGTACCCCGGTGCGAACGCCGGGGCCTCACTGTGGTGGCGGTCTGCGCTCGCTTTCTGATGCCTAATGGCCCGCTGAAGGTGCACATGAGCGGCGTCTCAATGAGTGGCGTCTCGATCTGGTTCTGATGCCAAGGCGCCAGAACCGGCTGGTACCCCAGTACGCACTAGAAGGGGGAGAGGTTAGAGGAGGAGTGGCGGAGCGAGTTTTGGGCCATCTCTGCCCAGGTTATGTACGCCGCCCACTCCCCCGGCCGGTCCTGGCAATAAGACCGCAGAAACCTACCCACATCCTGGTTTACTCTCTCCACCTGCCCGTTACTCTTGGGGTGAAAACCCGAGGTAAGGCTGACCGAGACCCCCAGACGTTCCATGAACGCCCTCCAGACCCTTGACGTGAACTGGGGACCTCGATCAGATACTATGTCCTCAGGCACCCCGTAGTGCCGGAAGACGTGAGTGAACAGGGCCTCCGCAGTCTGTAGGGCCGTAGGGAGACTGGGCAAAGGGAGGAGACGGCAGGACTTGGAAAACCGATCCACAACGACCAGGATCGTGGTGTTACCCTGTGAGGGAGGAAGATCCGTTAAGTCCACCGACAGGTGCGACCACGGCCGTTGTGGAACGGGTAAGGGTTGTAACTTCCCTCTGGGCAGGTGCCTAGGGGCCTTGCACTGGGCGCACACCGAGCAGGAGGAAACATAAACCCTCACGTCCTTGGCCAAGGTGGACCACCAGTACTTCCCACTAAGACAGCGCACTGTCCGACCGATGCCCGGATGACCAGAGGAGGGTGACGTGTGGGCCCAATAGATCAAACGGTCGCGGACAGCAGACGGACCGTACAGACGCCCAGCTGGACACTGGAGGGGAGTGGGCTCTGTACGTAACGGCCACTCGATGTCCGCGTCCAGCTCCCACACTACCGGTGCCACCAGGCAAGAGGCCGGGAGTGTGATCCATGGACCGCTCCTCTGTGTCATTCATCCGGGACAGTGCGTCTGCCTTCGCGTTCTGGGAACCTGGTCTGTAGGACAGGGTGAAGACAAAACGGGTAAAGAACATGGCCCACCTTGCCTGGCGAGGGTTCAGTCTCCTCACCGCCCAGATGTACTCCAGATTGCGGTGGTCAGTCCAGATGAGAAAAGGGTGTTTAGCCCCCTCAAGCCAATGTCTCCATGCCTTCAAGGCCTTGACGACAGCTAACAGCTCCCGGTCCCCCACGTCATAATTTCGCTCCACCGGGCTGAGCTTCTTCGAGAAGGCACAGGGACGGAGCTTTGCTGGCGTACCCGAGCGCTGAGAGAGCACAGCTCCTATCCCAGCCTCAGACGCGTCCACCTCCACTATGAACACCAAAGAGGGATCCGGATGAGCCAGCACGGGAGCAGGGGTAAACAGAGCCCTCAGGTGACCAAAAGCCCTGTCCGCCTCAGCTGACCACTGCAAACGCACCGGTCCCCCCTTCAGTAGTGAGGTAATGGGAGCCGCTACCTGACCAAAGCCCCGGATAAACCTCCGGTAGTAGTTGGCAAACCCTAGAAACCGCTGCACTTCCTTTACCGTGGTGGGAGTCGGCCAATTACGCACGGCTGAAATGCGGTCACTGTCCGTCTTCACCCCTGAAGTGGAAATGCGGCACCCTAGGAAGGAGACGGACTGTTTAAAGAACAGGCATTTCTCAGCCTTGACGTACAGGTCATGCTCCAACAGTCGACCAAGCACCCTGCGCACCAGGGACACATGCTCGGCGCGTGTGGCGGAGTATATCAGAATGTCATCAATATACACCACCACACCCTGCCCAAGCAGGTCCCTGAAAATATCGTCTACAAAGGCCTGGAAGACTGATGGAGCATTCATCAACACGTACGGCATGACGAGGTACTCATAGTGCCCTGAGGTGGTACTAAAAGCCGTCTTCCACTCATCTCCCTCCCGGATACGCACCAGGTTGTAAGCGCCCCTGAGATCCAATTTTGTGAAAAAGCGCACCCCATGCATTGACTCAATGGCACTGGCTATAAGAGGTAGCGGGTAACTATACCTCACCGTGATCTTATTGATGCCTCGATAGTCAATACACGGGCTCAGACCTCCATCCTTCTTCTTCACAAAAAAGAAACTCAAGGAGGCAGGTCAAGTGGAGGGCCGAATGTACCCCTGCCCCAGGGATTCGGAGACATATGTTTCCATAGCCGCCGTCTCCTCCTGCAACAGGGGATACACGTGACTCCTGGGAAGTGCTGCGTCTACCAGGAGATTTATCGCACAATCCCCCCATAAATGGGTTGGTAATTGAGTCGCCTTCTTTTTACAGAATGCGAGAGACAAATCGACATATTCGGAGGGAATGCGCACGGTGGAGACCTGGTCTGGACTTTCCACCATAGTAGCACCGACGGAAACCCCTAAACCCCTCCCCGAGCACTTTCTTGACCACCCTGTGAGAGCCCCTCTGTTGCCACGAAATAGTGGGGTCATGACAGGCCAACTAGGGTAGGCCCAGCACCACGGGAAACGCAGGAGAATCAATAAGAAAGAGACTGATTCTCTCCTTGTGACCCTCCTGCGTCACCATGACAAGTGGTGCAGTGGCCTCCCTAATTAGCCCGGACCCTAATGGTCGACTATCTAGGGCGTGAACAGGGAAGGGCATATCCACTGGAACAATGGGGATCCCTAAACTATGGGCAAATGACCTGTCAATAAAATTCCCAGCTGCGCCTGAATCTACAAGAGCCTTATACTGGGAATGCGAGGGAAAAAAAAATAAAAAATCTGGAAAATGTATGTACAGGAACATGTGTGCATCAGAGTACTCTGGGTGAGCATGGTGCCTACTCACCTGGGGTGACACGAGAGTGCCCTGCCTGCTGCCTCGACTCCCAGAGGAACCTCCCCAGCATCGACCGGCAGTGTGCCCTCTGCGGCCACAGATGGTGCATGGATCGGCCCCTCCTCCGGTCATTTTAATTGCAGCACCTCCCAGCTCCATGGGCGTCGGAGCGGTGGTGCTGGGGGATGGAATCGACAGACCCCGATCTGGACGTCGGCGGGTAGCCAGCAGGTTATCCAACCGGATGGACAGGTCCACCGGCTGGTCGAGGGCCGGGGTGGTGTCCCTGCAGGCCAACTCCCGACGGACGTCCTCACGCAAACTACAATGGTAGTGATCGATCAGGGCCCTGTCGTTCCACCCCGCGCCGGCCGCCAGGGTCCGGAAGTCCAATGCGAACTCCTGTGCGCTCCTCGTCCCCTGCCTCAGGTGCACGAGACGGTCGAAGACTACCTGGAAGCGGCGGGTGAAATCCTCAAATTGGTCCAGCACTGCTCCTCCTTCCTCCCATACGGCGTTGGCCCAATCCTGGGCTTTCCCTGAGAGGCAGGAAACGAGGGCGGTCACGCTCTCACGGCCCGAAGGAGCCGGGTGCACGGTCGCCAGGTAGAGCTCCAGTTGGAGTAGGAACCCCTGACATCCCGCTGCCTTCCCATCGTACATCCCTCGGAAGGGAGTGCCGAATCCCACTGGGACCGGGTGAAGGAGGGGTGATCAGTGGTGCCCTTGGTGGTGTTTGTTAGAAGATCACCTAGGGGTCATGATAAGGCTGTACTAAATGTTTGATGTATTATAATAATTGATTATGCTTATGTTATATTAATAGAAGGGGTTATAAGACCCCTCCCTCCTTACATTTATAGGTTCCTAGACTACAGATTAACAATATATATTAATTGTAGAGGTTTTAGTATTGTTCCACAATTGTTTTAGTTCGCTCTCTCTCTGCTTCTTATAAAGAAGCCTTATGGGAAATGTGTGACTGAGACAGAGCTCTGCAGGGGAGTGGGGGAGATAAGAGACTAGTCAAGACATTCCTTCAATAAATCAACTTTGGGGAGTGGACATTTATTGCCTAGTGTTTAGATAACACCAAACTATATGTTTGTGCAGCTGTGGATGCATGGGCTTGGTCTGATAAGTAGATAGTAATAAACGAACGCAGTGACATCACAGAGGGTTGGCTACAAGCATGATAAAAGCAACTTAGACTTTCCCTAAAGTGCAGAACTTACTCGAAAACATGCGTGCTATGTTCCTGTTTGTCAACTTCTGTCTGCAATTGCATTAATAAAGGTTTTTGAATGATTTAATTAAAGATATTGTCATAATGCTAATTTCACCAATGAGCCAATGATTGACAAGGAAACAAGGAACGAACCCTAACATGCTGATAGAGGCGCTGGAGGAACTCTCCCAGCGCTCCATAGTCGGACGCGATCCATGGAGGTGCCGAGATGTGGTAGCATCGCCTCATGCTGATGGACGCGCTCCTCAACCCCTAGTACGGGGGTACGTGCTCCTGCTGACTCCATTCGAGGTGCGTGTTTCTGTCAGGCTGTGGGTAACTGGTTCAGTGAGTCAGGCACAGGAGAGCAGAGATGTGTGGACAAGGTATTTAATACGAAAACAGCACCAGTACAAAAACATTACAAAGGTGCGGAAAAAATATCTGTCTCATACAAATGAACGGGCGTACAATAACAGACCCCGGCAAACAAACAAACAAACAACCAGCCTTTAAGTAAACATCTGACTAATGAATATAAACACGCACACAAACATGGGGGGAAACAGAGGGTTAAATAATGAACATGTAATTGGGGAATTGAAACCAGGTGTGTAGAAAACAAAGACAAAACAAATGGAAAATTGAAAAGTGGATAGGCGATGGCTTGAAGACCGGTGACGTCGACCGCCGAACGTCGCCCGAACAAGGAGAGGGACCGACATCGGTGGAAGTCGTGGCACATCTAGCCTATGCATGGTCCATATTATCAGGTATCATATTAGCAATAAGCATTATCACCTGTAGCCCAACTGTTGTGTCTTAGTAAAAAAAATGCAAATTGAAAGGTTGAATGAAACCTACAACAAAAAAACTAATCTCAGGTTCTCATGAAAATGACTGTCAATTGGCAGTACAATACTTATCATCACGTGATATTGAAATATTTTAATAGCCTTGTAATTGAAGCTGTATTGACAGGAGCAACACACTACACAATCCTATGTCAACCCTATTTCCTATTTTGATTTAACAGATGACCCAGGTTTAGAAAAGCGTTATGCATTTTACTCATCAGCTCTACAAGGAGTTCTAGCAAGCGGTAGCGTACATTTCCAGTTTCATATCTCATGCATATAGAGAGAAGAAGTGTTTCTGCCGTTTGAACACACAGAAGTTGCAAAACACAGCCACATAAAATGGCACAATTACCAATTTCTATGCTGTGGGTCAAAGAAGGTGGAGTGAGGACGAAAAACAGGAATGGGCTGATGTTCTGTCCTCTGATGCTCACTCTGCTGCTATTTGTAGTTGTTTTAACCTCAGGAGCTGGATTAGGCTGTTGGTTTCCCTGTAAAATAAAGAGGGACATTTTCCTTAGAGTTATCATACTGTATCATCAACTTCTTAGAACTGTTAATGTTAATTCCAATACTGTATAGACAAGAAAAAGCTGAATCATGAGAATTGTCTATGAATTGTCTAGTCAATTTTAAATTGTCCATGAATACAGGCTATGCAACTATCAAAACATTTATGTTACACTTAATGCGAGTAATGCAAGTAAATGCAACACATGAGCCAACAAAGAGAATACTATATCTGCAAACCTTGAACAGAAAGTTGCACTAGACAAAGAATGCTCTTTTTTGGTATGAAACATGAATAACTCTCTCTATCAGATTCCTTGAGATCAGTCAGTAGGAGAGAGAAGTTGCCGTTTGCCCATTCCTCAGGGAAAATCTTGATTCTGTCTCTGAACTGACGATCTTGGTCTGTCAAGTCTGCTTTCCACTGACAATATTGTAGACATTACGGTCATCCTTGTATCACCAAAATATGGTGACCTCTTCAGTAGGCATCGCGTTGTACCTACATGGTAAAATAATTTCCCCTCTTGTAAAACCTTTAACTCTCTCCTGCAAAGAGACTACAAAACACAGATATCACAATTGCAAGGCAATATAACATTCTCTCTCATGAAGCCTTTAACTTTCTACTGCAAAGAGACTTTAGAACAGAGACATACAAATTAGCCTCCAATGATATCAATTAAATATGCTGTGTTTTAAAAGGTAAAATATGAGCAAACAACAATATTAAGAATGACTATTCGAAATAAATACATTGGGGTCCAATCAACAGAATCAAACAAACCGGCAACCAGCCCCTGTGAAGTACAAGTGATAGAGCATGTTATGGCTGGGAACGAGACTAGCAGGGTTATCAACACAGTGGCCTGGCTGAACATGAAAGAAAGGCTGAGCAACCAATCATAACCTAAGGAACTGTTCATTTACTGTGCTTTAAATGACTTCACAAAGCACCAAAAACAGTATAGACCTACTCTTTGCGTCTAAGATATAAACTAGCCAAAAGATGCGGTCTGCATGGCATAACTGCAGATAATGCAGGTAACACAGACGCACAGTAGTCCACTGACAGTACAGGCCTATACACATTGAGATAACAAGGACCTTCCTTACTAGGGACTTCCTACATACTACTGTAAGAATAGTTACATTTGTTGGGTGGACAGAAATGGGAGGGGCAACACTGCATGTTTTTCTTTATGAAATAATGGATTTAATCATTAATAACACACATTTTCGTTACTTTCAAATTATTAATTATAACACAGAAATGGATTTCCCCTCCACGTTTTTCAAATTCTTCATCTAGTAATTTTAGCATCACCCAAGTGACTCAAGGTTAACAGCCTTTTATGTGTTTTCATGTTTGGTAGATATGAAGAAAAATACGTTGTCCAGCAATGGCGGAAGAGAAAAATGTCCGCCATGACCGCCAGGAGGAGTGTTTGCGATGGCTCCACATTTGAAAATGTTCAGGACCCCAAATTGTACAAGTGTAGGCTTACCAAGTTTATCGCTTTTATGGAAAAGTTAACAATTCACCTAAAATTCGGCACATATCACCTCGACTATTGTTTATTTTGTTGGGTAGCCAGGATGCAGTGTGGGAACACCTGCAGGGCTTACTATTTTCATCAGATGGTGCTGTTCAACCAGTTAAAAACGTACCCGGTCAAATTGTGTAGTACTATGTAGTACTATGTACTATGTACTATGTATCACTGTAATTGATGATGATAAGGACAAAACAACAAGTGCAGGCTTGCACAGATTACATGACCTGTATATAGTATTGATGTGGTTCTTGAAATGTTAAAGAAACCTTGGAGACTTTGACCACTGCCTCATTTCAAATCCCTAAATAAAGTTATCTTGTTCAAATCAAATCAAATTGTATTTGTCACATGCTCCGAATACAGCAGGTGTAGACCTTACAGTGAAATTGCTGTTTGCAGCACTCATGTATAAAAGGACACACTACATCATTACATTTTAGTAAAGTACAACTCATGGAACAATAACAAACAATATAATTACTGACTAGCAGTGAAAAGGGGTGACACAGGCATATTCACTAGACTATTTTAGTTATCACTGTAACAATGTCACACGACTACCATCATGCATGTAATCAGAGTTATGTTATGATATATTGATATGCTTTTCAGCACGTTACTGTTAAAGTTGCACTATGGTTTCTAAAATTCTAATAGTTTGCCTAATTTCAGTTTCTGTGACATAAGAAGCAAGTATAGTGTTGATAATCATTGTACCATCTAAACCGCTGTGAAATATATTTTCCATCACAAAAAATATTGTATTTTCAGCTGTTTGGAGCTGGTGTACAAAATTATAATAGGGCACATAGAACAGATCTACAGCTTCTTAGACTTGCTTTCAACGATAATGACAGATCTACGTATATTACTATGTGCTTTTGGTTGGGTAGCCCAAAAAGTTACATAGTGCAGCTTTAAGCTAAATTATTGGTCCAAATTAGCTGAGACTGATGCAGCTGTTCTGGAGCTTTACAAAAAGTTACTTACTTCTGGTCTACTTGATGTCTTGGTGTTAGTTTTGAAGGAGAGTTTCTGTTCTGACATGACAAGGTCAAGATTAGCACGGAAATATAAACCAACAAAATAGGAAAAGTCAATATCAAGTTGATCAACATAAGCAATATGTAAATTCTCTGTAAAGAACAATAACATGTTTAACTATTTAAAATCTTGTGCTTCCATTTACTCACCCAGGATCATCATAACCATCAGAATAACAGTCAGAACACTGTAAATGGACAGAAGACAGTTCTGTTTTGGATAGATGGATGTCTGGTTTGGATAGCTGGATGTCTGGTTTGGATAGCTGGATGTCTGGTTTGGATAGCTAGATGTCTGGTTTGTCTGATTGGGATAGTCAACATAAACCTCTGTGCAATAATGCACATGGAAAAATCACTATGTCACTATATTAAATGTACATATAGTGATATCCACACATTGCCACTTTACAATTAAAGTCCAGGAAGTTGGTGTACAGTGCATCACACATGCAATGTTGGGACTGGATACATTTGAGACTGTACATACTAAAAATTGGATGTATTTCAAGAAAGATTTGTTATATTGAAAGGTATTTATCATTGAATAAAATCTGCACTTACCAGTGGTCATGAGTCTGGTGCCATTACTGAAAAGGAGACTATCGTTTTCTTCCTTTGCACAGTAGAACACTCCACAATCATCTACTGTTACATTCTGTATTAACAATCTATTTCCTGTTTCTATTGAATATTTCTGTCTATAATTATTATTGTAATAAAAAGCAACAAGACTACTACTAGTGAAAGAGCGGAGTATGGCCAGTGGAGGCTGTGGGTGGTGCTGAATGTACCAGTATGCACTTTCTATGTTAAGAGAACAGTTTATGGTTGCGTTCTGTCCAAGTTCCACCAGTGTCTCTGTCAAGCCATCAGCTCCTAGACAGCATATAAAGAGACCTAGAAACAGAACAGGTCATTCATTACATTACACATTTGATTCTTAAGTTATTTAGTACATGTAGTAACAAAACAATTGTCTTCCACAACAGATGTCCGACAGCTCTCAGCATCGTCTCAAATGTGTGTTGTTGATTGGGTTGGTTTCCTGCTTTTGTAGCACTGGTCTGTTTGAACACTCTTTGCTGTTGTACAGACAAACCACTTTCTTTTTTTTTATGGGTGCTAGAGGTCTAAGTCAGATCAATCATCAGGGCCGGCTCTACGTTTTTTGGGGACCTAAGTGAGATTTGGTTGCGGGCCAGTTTGTTTCCTGGACACAGATTAAGCATAATCCTGGACTAAACACTTTCAATGGAGATTCTCCATTGAGCATCCTTTTGTGTCCAGGACAAGGCTCAATCTGTGTCTGGGAACGTTCAGATAAATGCATTGGTTTTCATCATATCACATTCAATCATCAACTCCTTTCAGTGCTCATGAAGAAAAGGAGATGAGGCAATGAGCTGAGCTGAGCAAAGGAGATGAGGAAAGGACTAAAGGAAAGGATACTTGGAAAGGAGTGAGGTGAGGAGGATAGTGGATATCCAAGCCTATTGGCACACAGCCCTTGTATTTATTGTAATACATATTTTCTGAGTTTCAGAATAAGAGCGAGCGAGCAGACACTGAGAGCATGGGCTCCTGAGTTCTTCTGCAAAAAGATGGAATTACAGTTGGATAAACGTAGATAAACTTTTTTCGCAGGGACTTGTGCAGGATACTAACCTCAACATCAAAAACTTCATTCCGAGTCACAATTCCATACCTAGAACCTTGATTTTTGACAAATTTACCTGAATGGACTATTGCTACCAAGGATTACCAATAAGGGAACTTCTAACAGACCAAGAACTGCAGAGGAAACACGGCGGAACATGAAAAACTGAGTAAGCAGTGTTCAGTCTGGACCTATTTGTGAAGACAAAAATTGAAGGACAATAATCTCTAGGTAATTTTGTTATATAAAGCTTAATTAAATGGGGCTACTGAGCTGCCAAGCTGCTTTGCGGCGGAAGGTAGCCTAGTGGTTAGAGCGTTGGACTAGTAACCGAAAGGTTGCAAGATCGAATCCCCGAGCTGACAAGGTAAAAATCTGTCGACAAGGCAGTTAACCCACTGTTCCTAGGCCGTCATTGAAAATAAGAATTTGTTCTTAACTGACTTGCCTAGTTAAATAAAGGTAGCATTAAAAAAAAGGAAAGAAGCTGACTGAAGTGAGAGGTGTGAACATTCTTGAGCCTAACAATGGCAGGAGAGTTTCGCCATGCCTCCTTGCCTGTCCAACATTTCCTCATCTCCCACCCCTTCTAATGCGACTATCCCCGATGCGCCTCCTTCTTTTCCCCTGCCCCGCTACAAACCATGCAAGCGGTCACTGAGTCCGAGGTGCTAAAGGAGCTCCGTAATTAAACTTGACCCCCCAAAAACAGCTGGGTCAGATGGTTTAGACCCTTTTTTCTTTAAGATTGCTGCCCCTGTCATCGCCAAGCCTATCTCTGACCTTTTTAACCTGTGTCTCCTCTCTGGGGAGGTTCCCATTGCTTGGATGGCAGCCACGGTGTGTCCTTTATTTAAACGAGAGATCAAGCTGATCCTAACTTATAGGCCAATTTCTATTTTGCCCTGTTTATCAAAAGTGTTGGGAAAACTTGTCAATAATCAACTGACTGGCTTTCTTGATGTCTATAGTATTCTCTCTGGTCTGCAATCTGGTATCCGCTCAGGTTATGGATGTGTCACTGCAACCTTAAAGGTCCTAAATGATGTCACCATTGCCCTTGATTCTAAGCAATGTTGTGCTGCTATGTTTATTGACTTGGCCAAAGCTTTTGATACGGTAGACCATTCCATTCTTGTATGCCGGCTAAGGTGTACTGGTGTCTCTGAGGGGTCTTTGGCCTGGTTTGCTAACTACATCTCTCAAAGACTGCAGTGTATAAAGTCAGAACATCTGCTGTCTCAGCCACTGCCTGTCACCAAGGGAGTACCCCAAGGCTCGAACCAAACTAACCCTGATTCAGGTGACCATTTTACCCATGCTAGATTACGGGGACATAATTTATAGATCGGCAGGTAAGGGTGTTCTCGAGCGGCTAGATGTTCTTTACCATTCAACCATCAGATTTGACACCAATGCTCCTTATAGGACACATCACTGCACTCTGTAAACTGGTCATCTCGGTATACCCATCGCAAGACCCACTGCTTGATGCTTATTTATAAAACCCTCTTAGGCCTCACTCCACCCTAAGATACCTATTGCAGCCCTCATCCTCCACATACAACACCCTGCCAGTCACATTCTGTTCAAGGTCCCCAAATCACACGCATCCCTGGGTCGCTCCTCTTTTCAGTTCGCTGCAGCTAGCGACTGGAACGTGCTGCAAAAAACACTAAAACTGGATCGTTTTCTCTCAATCTCTTTATTCAAAGACTCAATCATAGACACTCTTACTGACAGTTGTGGCTGCTTTGCGTGATATATTGTTGTCTCTACCTTCTTGCCCTTTGTGATGTTGTCTGTGCCCAATAATATTTGTACCATGTTTTGTGCTGCTACCATGTTGTGGTGCTGCCATGTTGTGTTGCTACCATGTTGTGTTTCTACCATACTGTGTTTTCATGTGTTGCTGCCATGCTATGTTGTTGTCTTAGGTCTCTCTTTATGTAGTGTTGTGGTTTCTCTCTTGTCGTGATGTGTGTTTTGTCCTATATTTTTTATTTGTAATCCCAGCCCCCTGTCCCCGCAGTACGCCTTTAGGTGGGCAGTCATTGTAAAAAATAATTTGTTCTTAACTGACTTCCCTAGTTAAATATATATTTTTTAAACAGGCTGGGGAGTAAAACTTTGCAACACCAAACTTTGACTAAACATCTGATCTTCTCCAACCTCATCCCACCAGTCAAGGCCCTTTAGTGTTTACTTCAGAGTTAAACTGTAAGCTTTGGTATCTGTTTACTCTCCTAACTGTCTCTCTGTGCTTCTTTGTAATTCAGGTGGACATTGATGTCTGTCCCTGTCCAAAATTGCACCATATTCCCTAGATGGTGCATTACTTCTGACCAGAGCCAATAGGGGCGCACTACAACAAAAGTGCACTATACAGGGAATAGAGAGCCATTTTAGACACACAGCACCTTCTACTCTGTGTTTCTCTTATTCTTCTAATATAAAAAACAACCCTGTGTTCTTTACCTCACCATCTTCTTTATTCCGTCTTTTCTTTATATCTGAAATGGGTAGGGGGTAAGAAACACGGTACATTTAATACCACCTGAAGACCTAGTCATGCTTGCTTACGGCTCACTGAAAACATGTCCCGGGTTTTGGACGACGCCCACTTGGGTGAACCAGTAGCTACACTCTGTTTGCTTGATTGTTACCAGTCTCTTCTCCGCCCAAGTTTTGCTCCAATAGTCCAACCATTTAGAGCAGAGCTGTTAATTGCACTCACCTGGTGTCCCAGGTCTGAATTAGTCCCTGATTCAAAGGAGAAGATGAAAACCGGAAGTGGTTCTTCCCTCCAGGAACGACATTGAACATCCCTGATTTAGATACAGATGTAGGATCTTAATTTGAGCCAGTTTACTACAGAAGGAAAATAATCCGGCAGCAACAGGAAATGGGAATTATTATGTGGATTATAACTAATGGACATTTTTGTAGGGGTTGATACATTTTTCATCAGGGCAAATCAAGTCTGACATTTTAAAGTGGAAATTACAAACTTTAGCAACAAAAGCATGATCAAATTAAGATCCTACATCTGTACTGTCTGCTGCTACTACAGTATTATAAATCAGCTGGCAAGGATGTTTGATAGCAGGCTATCAATGTGCAAAATACTTAACAATCGGAGAGAGGGTAGGAAATAATGATTTGTCCCTCTGCATGTTGAAAACACACACTGCTTCTCATCTGCTGCTTCCTTGGTTTATATTAACGTTTAGGGAGATGATTGACCCAGGTTTTGCCAACCTCGATTTAAGTTTTTAAAAACATACATTTTTCAGCACCCAAGTGACATTGGGTGCTGTAGGTGTCCTGGAGGGCAGGTGGTTTCCCCCAGTGATGCGTTGTGCAGACCGCACTACCCGCTGGAGAGCCTTGCGGTTGCAGGCTGAGCAGTTGCCGTACCAGGCGGTGATACAGCCCGACAGGATGCTCTCAATTGTGCATCTGTAAAAGTTTGTGGTTTCAAACCAAATTTCAAACCAAATTTCAACTTAAAACTTTCCACCTTCTCCACTACTGTCCCGTTGATATGGATGGGGGGGGATGCTCCCACTGCTGTTTCCTGAAGTCCATGATCATCTCCTTTTTTTTTTACGTTGAGTGAGAGGTTATTATCTTGACACCACACTCCGAGGGGCCCCACCTCCTCCATGTAGGCCATCTTGTTGTTGTTGGTAATCAAGCATACCACTGTAGTGTTGTCTGCAAACTTGATAATTGAGTTGGAGGCGTGCATGGCCACACAGTCATGGGTGAACAGGGAGTACAGGAGATGGCTGAGAACGCACCCTTGTGGGGCCCCAGTGTTGAGGATCTGCGGAGTGGAGATGTTGTTTCCTACCCTCACCACCTGGGGACAGCCCATCAGAAAGTCCAGGACCCAGTTGCACATTGCGGGGTCGAGACCCAGGGTCTAGAGCATAGTGACGAGTTTAGAGGGTACTATGGTGTTAAATGCTGAGCTGTAGTCAATAAACAGCATTCTTACATAGGTATTATTCTTGTCCAGATGGGATAGGGCAGTGTGTAGTGTGATGGCGATTGAGTTGAATGTTACAATCTCTGATGTCTCTCTGGAAGGCAACTCGTGCCCTAATTTCGTCCACCTTGTTATCTAGAGATTGGACGTTGGCGAGTAATATGCTCGGAAGCGGTGGATGGCTTCTAAGTCTGACCAGTAGGCCGCTCCATCTGCCTCTCCTGCGGTGACCGTGTTGTTTTGGGTCGGCCTCTGGGATAAGATCCCATGTCCAGGGTGGAGGTCTGAACAAAGGATCCGCTTCGGGAAAGACGTATTCCTGGTATTAATGTTGGGAAGTTGACGTCGCTTTTATATCCAATAGTTCTTCTCGGCTGTATGTAATAACACTTAAGATTTTCTGTGCTAACAATGTAAGAAATAAGACATAAAAAAACAAATTACTGCATAGTTTCCTAAGGACTCGAAGCGAGGCGACCATCTCTGTCGGCGCCATGTTTTTTTGGGGGGGGGTTTAAAACAACTTTGTTAGGACAGGGTAACAGTTCTCGTGAAACCATTCATTATGATGTGTATTGCAACAGACCACCTTCTGCCAGACAAACTATTGCACAAGCATCACATAAACAACTACTGTTAGAATACTGGAAACAATCACCATTTCCATGTGCTATTTTTGCGTGGTATTTTCCACTGTGCAAGAGCTTTCTCGTAACTAAAAAGCTCTACTTCAACTGTTTGGGCCATGAGTCATACATGTATTTTGTTCCTGTGAATTTCCACAGAAGATCCATTTTTAGAAGGAAAAGGAAGTTAAGCAGCTGATTACTGTAGTCATGACTAGAAGATAGTTACACTAATGGATTGACCATTCATGTATCCAATAACAGACTAGGACTACATCATACATGCACTTTAGTAAAGTACAATTAAATGTCAAAGTAGGGGGAAATAAAGAAACACATGTATTTATTAATTACTGACTAGCGGTAGAAAGGGGTGATGGGATACAGGCATATTCACAAGAGTATTTCAGTAATATGTTCACAGTAAAATCTTCACATGACTTTGAAAAAACAAACAATGCAATTCATATTTTACAAAGACCATACATATCTACAGTCAAAAGTTATTAGTTAAGTTAATTATGTTGTATGACTTTCAGTATTTGATACTGTTTAAGTTTAATCAATTGGTCTGTGAGAATGCTGCTACTGTTCAGGCACCAAACAAAAAGTCTCTTACCTCTGGTCTGCATCTTGAGGTGGTCTTAGCTTTTAAAATGAGCTTCTGTTCTGACATGCCAAGGTCATGATATATACTGAAATATCAATACTACACAAGCAACATTCTCAGCATACAACATAAAAATGTTAAACTATTTAAAATGTCAACATTTTGATATCTAGTATTTCCATTCACTCCCCCAGGATCATAACCATCAGAATAACATTCAGGTGAGAAATGAACACCCACAGTATGATCCCCAATTTAGTGGCAATGACTAACAGCTGCCTTTAATTGGGAACCATACACAAAACCAACATATAAATGAATTACTAGAAACCCCCCTAGTCACGTCCTGACCTAAAACACCATAGAGAACCCAGAGGGCTGGAGGGCTCTCTATGGCCAGGATGTGACACTTAAAAAATATCCCTGCTATTAAAGATAGAATCCTTAGTTGCTACATACATTTTTTTACCCCCTCCTCAGACGATTCCGCAGTTGAAGAAGCCGGATATTAAGGTCATTGGCTGGCGTGATTACTCGTGGTCAGCGGTTGTGAGGCCAGTTGAATGTACTGCCAAATTCTTAAAAACGACATTGGAGGCAGCCTATGGTAGAGAAGCTAACATTCCATTCTCTGGCAACAGCTCTGTTGGACATTCCTGCAGTCAGCGTGCCAATTGCACGCTCCCTCAAAACTTGAGACATCTGTGGCATTGTGTTGTGTGATAAAACCACACATTTTCGAGTGGTCTTTTCCAGCACAAGGTGCACCTGTGTAATAATCATGGTGTTTTACCAGCTTCTTGATATACCACACCTGTCAGGTGGATGGATAAACTTGGCAAAGGTGAAATGTTTACTAATGGAGATGTAAACAAATTTGTACGCAACATTTGATAGAAATAAGCCTTCGGTGCATATGGAACATTTCTGGGATCTTTAATATTAGCTCATGAAAAATGGGACCAACACTCAACATGTTGAGGGAGGAATATAACTTATAAATTCCTCATGAGCTTGTTCAACTGTCCTACCCAATCAAAACCCAAAATATAAACTTGTTTGTAAACAAAGTAAATGTCAACAAACACTGTGTAGCCTCAAAGCATGGTTAAAACTATTATTTTGATGGCTGTTTATAGTTCTGTCTACGAATTTGTGTGGTTACATTTATCCAGGCCCATCCCTCAGCTTTTTACCAACATTGAGGTGGGGTGTCAACTTTGTTATTGTTACAGTTAAGGATTCTAGCTTTAAGACACCTTGTGACCTTGATGACCATTTAGTGATTGGTGACTGCCATTAAAACATTCTGTTTATAAATGCTTTGTTTTGTGGACACTCTTACTATGTAGGTAGAGTAGTTCAGATAAGAGGTGGTTTATTCCAAAACAGAGATTTTATGTTTTATTTTCCATGAAGAGTGAGCACTGAAATAATGTTTGAAAAAGGTGCAATACACTGACATTACCTTTCTTACAGTGGTCTGAACTTAAACAACTAAAATAAACAAACCACTACCTTCTACTCACAAAGGTGTTATGGGGCACATGCAGTAGGCTTTTTAATGAACTTAAAATGTACAACTCTAATTTAATGTTTGAAAAAGTCATTATTAAAAATGGTAAATTGTACAGTAATTGGAACATGCGTGCTGCTCAGTAAGCGGCTAAGCTCTCAAACAGGATATGTGTGGTTGATGCTGCATCAATACACTACAAAAGGCTTGGGGGCTTTTTCTACAGAAATACACAAACCTCTTCCTAACTGCTTCACAAAAAAAGTTACAAATTTACCTTCAAGACAGGCACGAATGAACTTATTTCCAGCAATGAACAATGAAAAATAATGATTTCCTTCAAAGATATTGCTGACTGGTATATAGACGAGTGACAAAGAGCAGCATTAGATACAGTACAGTTTACAAAGATATGAATATTCAGAGTTGATTCACATTATCCACCAAAGTCAGAACTATTATCACAATAGCCCAGATATGTTAAACCAGATTGAAGAGAAAGGGTAGATGCAGATGTGGCACCTTATTAAACAGTATTTGTGAGTTCAAGATTTGGAAACTGAACTCTGGAGTAAATAGTTGAGGCAATGCAGTCGGGCCTTGGTCCTCTCGGTGGGTGTACCAGCTGTATCATGGCATACTGAAAAGAAAATGCGGATATGACTGAAAACATCCCTCATAAAGATAAATATGATATAATATTCATATACTGTATATATATATATCCATATTCCCACTACAGATACCTCTAGACTGTCTGCCCTTTCAGGTGGTTCAGGGGTTGGAGGAGAGTCAGGGTTCTTCTGGCAAGCAGCTCTCTTCCACAGCACTGAAATGGCTAAGATGACCCATATAGATGGAATTAGTATAGACTATTGTGATCACACATCACTGAGTAACATCTTACATACTGCAGTGTGTATTGAGTCTGAATGCAGGCAAAAGTACAGCAACAGATTGACCTAACATTGCATGGAAAGGCAGAAAAGGTTAGCCTGGTATCGTCTAAAGAAAAGTTTTAGTAAGATAGAAACTCTAATAATATGCCATTTAGCAGACGGTTTTATTCAAAGCGACTTATAGTCATTCGTGAATACATTTTACGTACCGGTGGCACCAGGAATCAAAGCCACATGCATGGTGGTGCCACCCAGATGTTCCTAGGTTACTAACAAACCCTGTTTTAAGAGTGTAGAAACACACCTGACACCAATAAAATGAGAACTGCATTCAAGACCCCGGATCCAATGAGAAGACCTTTTAGCCCCGTTGTGATGAAGTCTCTGGGTTGCTCTGTTGCTTCAGGATCAACTTAAAGGTGCAAATGTACTTTTTGAATTTTAGTGCATTTTATTTCAACAAAATGTGATTGCCTAAATAAGCACAAGATATTTACAATAATTAAAACACTTCCCAGACTATTAAAGTGACTATTAAATCAGTTGGAAAATTAAAAACATAATCCCTTACGAAACATCAAACTTTTGTTTGTTGTTTCATTGATTGATTCAAGTCCTGCAGTTTTATGGTAATATGTGTAGCCTACATCCACTTTTGAGTTATGGCACCTAGCTGCATAAAACATGAACAAAAACCCATCTGAAATGTATCTTTTAGAAAAAATATAGTATATTGATGATTGAATGAAATCTGCACTTACCAGTGGTCATGAGTCTGGTGCCGTTACTGAAAAGGAGACTATCGTTTTCTTTCTTTGCACAGTAGAACACTCCACAATCATCTACTGTTACATTCTGTATTAACAATCCATTTCCTGTTAGTAATGAATATTTCTGTCTAAAGGTATTATTGGAATAAAAAGCAGCAAGACTACTACTAGTGAAGGAGCGGAGTATGGCCAGTGGAGGCTGTGGGTGGCGCTGTAGGTACCAATGTACATTAGCTACATTAAGAGAACAGAAAAGGGATGCATTGTGTCCAAGTTCTACCAGTGTCTCTGTCAAAGCCTCAGTTCCAACACACAGTCTTAAGACACCTAAGAACAGAAGAATCCATGAGACACTATTTTTATTTTATAAAATTAATGTAAAATAAATAAGATAAGAATAATAAATGGTCTTACAGAACAGACGGGCAGCAATCCTCGACATCCTCAGAGCTGTGATAAATCTTTGAGAACGAACTGACTTCCTCCTTCTAACGGACATCTGACTGAACACACAGTGCAACCACATGATCAAACCATAGTTTGCAAAAAGCTAAAAGAAACGCTCTTCAATAAAGAGCATTGAGGAAGTGAATATGTTTCCTATAATACTGTGGTGTCCAAGTAAATAACTTTCTAATTGAAAGGTTGACTAAACTAATAAGCTTTTACTGTGGAGCACATGTTCAATATCAAGTTCTCAACAAAACATCTGTCATTTGGTAGTACAATATTAAATACTGATCTAGAAATAACTATCTTAGTAAAGCTGCAGGTTGTTGACAGGAGGGACACATTGACTCAATCCTATTTCCAATTCAATTTTACAGCTGGCCCTGGTTTTTAAAAAACATTATGCATTTAAATCAGCAACAAATATGTTAAAAGAGTATTAAATATAAAGCTAAAATATTTGGTATTTTACTAGGATTCCCATTAGATGTTGCAGTGGTCCTATCAGTAAACAGGCAATTTGGAATAACTTTTTCCCTCACCTCTAGGAAGGTGGTTCAAGCAAGATATATTTGCAGTCACTTATTACATACATTAAAGAAAATGAGTATTTCAGCAGTTTAACCACTCAGAACTTGTCAACAGTCTCATAAGCAGTACAATGACCAATTTCTGTGCTGTAAATCAAAGGAAATGGAGAGTTGGACTGAGGAGAAGAAACAGGAAGGGGCTGAGGTTCTGTCCTCGGATGCTCACGCTGCTGCTCTTTGGACCAACTTCAGGCTCAGGAGTTGGCTTCTCTAAAATAAAGAGGGACATTTTCATAGTGTTATCATACTGTATCATCAACTTCTTAAAACTGTTAATGGAAATTCCAATAATGTAAAGATATAAGGCTGTTACACTTGGTTGTAATGCAAACCTTGAACAAAAAGTTTCACTTGATGAATAAAATTCACTGTTGGTATGAAACATGAATAACTCCCACTATCTGAGTCCTTGAGATCAGTCAGTAGGAGAGAGAAGTTGCCGTTTGCCCATTCCTCAGGGAAAATCCTGGTTCTGTCTCTGAACTGACGGTCTTGGTCTGCCAAGTCTGCTTTTCCACTGACAATATTGTAGACATTACGGTCATCCTTGTATCGCCAAAATATGTTGACCTCTTTAGTAGGCATTGCATTGTACCTGCATGGTAAAATAACCTTCCCTCTTGTAAAACCAACTATCTCCTGCGAAGAGACTACAAAACAGACAACAAAATTAGCCTCCAATGAATCCATCAGACACTGACATCAATATGGCTTTTTGCACATGCAGAATAAGAACAAACAATATAAAGCATGACAGATATTAATACCTTGGAGTTCCATCAACAAGATCACACAAACCGGCAACCAGCACCTGTGGAGTAGTGATAGAGCATGTTATGGTTGGGAACGAGACTAGCAGGGTTATAAACACAGTGGCCTGGCTGAATATGTAAGAAAGGCTGAGCAACCAATCATAATACTGATGTGAATGGCCCATATTGGCACTGACAGGTGGGTGCATTCCAAAGGGGTAGAGTCAACATAAAGGACATGTTGCAACAGATGTTACGTTCCTCCCCATTGTGCATTTTCCATAGGCCTAGTTTTTAATCTGCCTAAGGAACTGTTAATTTACTGTACTTGAAATGCCTTCAGACTAGACTGCATCCATATGTAAAAGTATGTGTAAAGCAACAATGTAGTCTATGTATTAACTAGCCAAAACAAAAAGACGCAGTGAAGTGTGTTTTATAGGCTAACTTGTGAGTGCAGGTAACGAACGGTAAGAGGTCTCTGTAGTACAGGCCTATCCACCTTATTTGAGATAACAGGGACCTTCCTCACCACCTAGATAGGTCTACTTGCTACATATTGAACTTTAGCCTATCTAGCTACATTTGTTGAGTGGACTAACGTCGTGGGAGGGACAACACTCAACGCATGTGCCTTGGTTGGGTTGGCAAGCTAGCTAATGACTAATGTTTGGTTAGCTATCCATCTCTGCCTAACAGGCCAAGGTCAGGCTTCTCACAGCTATATGAACTAGTAGCTAGCTAGACAATTGGCCACGTTTAGGTTACTTCATCTAGCTAGCCAGCCATCTGGCAATATAATTCGACATAGTTATGTTCTTATAGATAGTTAAATGGCCATTTAACTAAGTTAACCAATGCTACTGTTTTTTGCTCAAATAGCTAATTTACATAGATTAAAATAGAAGCAGGACTAATGATTTTGATAAATTTGTTAGTTAGCCTAGATCTAACACTTCTGCAAAGCTAACTCTGTCTTGTAGCCAGCGCGTTAAACGTTATCTAGCAACAGCATCTGTTTAACTGGTAGTTACCGTTAGCTAGCTACCTACGTCGTTAGTTCACAACACCAATCATACAAATACATCTACCTTTTATCCATTTCTTCTTAACCTTACGTATCTGACACGTTATAAGTGCTAAACTATCTAGCTAGCTAGCAGTTACTAATTGTGATAGCTATTTAATTAGGCTAGTCAGAAACGGAAGTCATGCACAGCGCAATCGCACAACCTACGTCATTCCATTGAACGTATTCTCTTTGATTGACGTTTGCAATTCATTATCCACTTATATATCACCAAACACCAGAGCTGTTTTTGTGGCTTAATTGGCTTTGCCTACACTACACTTGTAGGCCTATAAATATAAAATACCTGTTTTTCGCACCAAGAGCGCAAACAGGTTGAGCGTGAACACGCTTTCACCAATTTCCTGTTAAAACTGGAGGTGGTCATGTCTTCTTTTTCTTCTTCTTTGGGATTTGGTTGGCGGATCGCATCCAATTTTTAGGTGCATACACTGCCACATACTGTACTGGCGTGTGAGGCCATTCACGGCCTACCTACATCATGTTCTTTGATATAATAATACAACATTGGGGAAAGGAAATTTGCCCTGTCCCCTATTAGCCCTAAAACTCCACCACCCATTGCACTATTAACCCTATCTAGTCCTACTCCAGACCAACGGTGTTAGAGGACATATCACTACCACTCAACACCCCCTGAAACCTGTAGTTTTCCTTACGTCCACCAACAGCAGTTAGGGACCGTCAACATAGTGACAAATCACATTTTTCAAATTTCAATAGCTCTTTAACCATTACTCCTAAAACTTTCAAAACTGGTTGTAGCTAACCCGATGGCATAGACACATAGACACATTGCACACACTTTTTTGTTGTTGATTTACATCTCGCACTATTTTAAAATATTTATTTACATTTTTGAATTTCAATAGCTCTTTGGTCAAATGACCTACTGACTTCAAACAAGGTTTGACTACCCTTCTATGTTGCACACCCTTTAGTTTGTCCATTTTCATCTCACATGATTTAACTTTTTTTTTTGTCATGTGACTGTCACTTGGTCATGTGACTGTCACTTAATATTTTTTTCTTAAAGTCTACAAACGCTCTACATTTATTCACTCTGTGATAGGGTAAGATCCTATACGCTACTTTTATTATTTTTTATTATGGCCAAGGAACTTGCACAGAACTTCCCCAACATCCCCTCCCAAATTGATATAGAACCTTCACAAAAACACATGGAGCAACTGCGCAAAGAAATTGCTGAGGATATCCTAAAAATGTCTGGTATGTAATGACATTTAATTCAAAGTAAATGTAAATTCTTTATTTTTATGTAGTTGTGTGGGACAGCTATATGTTCAGTTCATGCCTATGAGTTCAACAAAGCCAACAACTGCTTCATGTGTGCCACTGATAAAGAACCTGGATGTGGCCCAAAGACTGACTGGGTTAGTAACTTTATTTAACATGTTTATTATCTTTTGACAACAGTGACGGCATGTAAGACAATTTATGATATAGCACAATGGATGGCTAATCCGTCATACTGCATTGATATTTGATATTATTTATAACGTGTTACGCTTTGTTTTGTTTTAGATTGAATGTTTTGCATGCCAACGATGGTTCCATGTGCTGTGCCTAGGCATGAAGACAAAAGAGTTTAGAGTGAAGAACACAAACTGGAAGTCCTGTCTTTGTTGTTGAAAATGTATGCTATACCACATCCACACTGAAGAGGCTCTGAAATGTACATCAACCAGGGATAAAGAGAAAGTTAACACTGTGAAATGTTTTGTACTTATTTGAAGTAAAGTGTCTGTTGACATGCTGGAAAAGATTTAAGGTCTACAATTTCTGTTTAATTTGTCAATATTCAATTTTTATTCATTGATTTTCTGGCCATCATTACTGTGGTTACATGTTCAGTATATGTATTGACCAGCAAACCCACTGCAGCCTGCCTCAGTAGCTCACTCTCCATCCTGCTTAGGACAATTAATAACATGACTCTCGTACTTTGCCCTTTTCCTTTATGGTTGATATTAATGACAAAAAGAGATATTATCTGTCTCTCTCCTATTGTGTACCAGTGTTAAATACTGTGGCAAAATAAAAAACTGGGAAAATAAGTACGTAGAACTACCAATTATTATAGATAAATATTAAAGAAAAGGGTTACCACAACACTGGACTGAACCCCCTAATTGTCAAACTAATATTAATGTACAACAGTATAGAAGATACATGACTAGAGGTTATATAATATGGGTGTATATCCACTGCACGCTTCTTAGGTGTGTAATTGACATGACCAAGGAGCTATTGAAATTTAAAACTATGAAACATGTACGTTACACTGCGTGATTTTACAGTACACAAACAAGTGTGCAATATATAAGGCTAGTCCGTGGACATTCTGAAGTTTGTTTGAGTCCATTAGGTCACATGACCAAGGAGCTATTGAAGTTTTAAATTCTGAAAAAAATGTATGTAAAATCAAGTGAGATGAAAATGGACAAAATAAAGGGTGTGCAATATATAAGGGTAGTCAGTGTACATTCTGCACTTTGTTTGAAGTCAGTAAAGGTGAAATAAAAGTAGGTCGCATGACCAAGGAGCTATTGAAATTAGAAAGTTTGAAAAATCTATTTAAAAACATGTGAGATGAAAATGAACAAACCAAACGGTGTGTGTCGTGGAAGAAATGATTTTCAAATTATGACATTCATACAAGAAACTTGTGAATTCAATAATACCTTTAATTAAGCACAATTAAAGGGAGCTGCCCTAGGAAAACAGCTGACTCTGTGTCTCAGAGCCCAGCCTTTATAGTATTCTCCCTATTTCCATACATAGACCCCTCCCCAAGCTTTACAGCTTCCCATATGTCCTGTTTCAATAGGGGTCTTTGTTCCATGGTCTTCTGGCATCCTGCTTTTCCTCAGATCTTAATCAGTTCCAAAGGACCTTCCTGCTGGCCTCCTCAGCTCTGTTTAATCATTACCACATGTCCCTCTGCTGACCCTCTGCTCCTTAGGTCTGTTTGTTCAACTATTCAGCCTTAACCACCTTCCTGACTTCATCAGATATGGCTTCAACAAATCCTATACATGTATGTATGTCTTTCTGTCTTACTGCTTCAAAGTGATCAATCAGAATACTGAAAATGTAATAATTGTAATGAGTTAATCTCCCACATCTATCTAAGTTAAGCTTGTTTTAGCACTTAAGCCTCATTATCAATACTATCATGTTGTCTGCTATCACATAGTACATTCATTAAATTAATCAATGTGTCTTAGCCATGTTTTCACCACCACATGTGCAATATAGAAGGGTAGTCTGTGGACATTCTGAACCTTGTTTGAGTTAAGTAGGTCACATGACCAAGGACCTATTGAAATTCGAATGTAAAAAAGTTTGTACTTTGTTTACGCTCCCTAACTAATTCAACAAGGAATACAAAATGCTGCTCACATTTCCACATGTTTATTAGTTTTGGAAAGCAAATTAATGTCCAAATCGTGAAAATAAGACCTGTGCAATGTTCAAACATCAGTTTCTCAAACATCATGACACTTATTTGTGGTCGTGGCTCAAGTGGTGTGAAAGAGGTTTGGAAGCGCGAATATCCGTCGAATATCAATTTGAAACTGTCTTTACCTCGGTTCACAATTGTTGTCCCTAATCTCGTAATCCGGCGCACCCTCTGGGTGGAGGAAACACAATAAATCATCATCAGTCCCCTCCGAGTTACCTTCACCAACTCAACAATCCCCAACCTCTACTCCACACAACCTGACACCACATATGGATAATCTACAAATCTCACTCCCCCTGGGCCAAAATCATTCTCATCATCCTTGGGACGAGGCCCAAACTCGGCAGTCCTCGCCGCAGGTACTTCACCCTCACTCTCAACAAGTTAAGCTTTAAACTTTAACGTCAATTATCTAAAAACGCGTTCAAAAATATATACATATTTGTAGATGTTGTACCTTAGACCCTATTCCACATCATCTGAGGTTTTTGTGTTGTACCTGCCATCGGTTGAGACACTACATGCTCTTGAATACAGGGTGGGTGCTATTTCATTTGGTTGTTAGGTAGCCTAGTGGATAAAGCATTGGGCCTGCAACAGAAAGGGCGCTGATTTGAATACCTGAGCCGACAAATTGAAAAATCTGTAGATGTGTTCTTGAGCAAGGCACTTAACCCTAACTTGCTCAAAGGAGCGCCGTTCTACTATGGCTGACCCTGTAAATCAACACATTTCACTGCACCTATCTATCCAGTGTATTGACAATAAAACATAATTGTTTTGAAATGTAAATTTAATTGAAACTTCTAATTACTACCACAAAGATGACCGCCAGTCCATCCACTATCGATGATCAACTTAAATTATAATGTATATTCTATTATCTATATTTCTATGATTTAAATAGGTTTCCTATGGAGGCTTGACAGAATAATTTAAACAACAGATATTTCCATTCATGTCACCGTTCTTTGATGTGTGGACCTCCAACCATCTTTGTGGTTCCATTTTATTAATATTTTAGTAGATTTATCAGCCAAAACATAACCCCCACCCTGTATTCAAGAGCATGTTGTGTCTCAACCGATGGCGGGCACAACATCAAAACCTTAGATGATGTCAAATGCGGTCTAAGCTACAACATATGATTGCAAACATGAAAAGAATCAGAGTTAATTTACATTAAAGGTTAAAAGATTACATTTTTATTTTAAAAAAGTTATACCCCAGAAATGATAGTTGACATCCCTGTTCCTAAGCTTTTAAATTACTTCTATCTCAACACTTTATCTTTTCCAGTGATGAAGACAAGGTTTCATTCAAATCAAAAGTGGTGCTGTCAAAAACAGATTGAATTCAAGTGGTTTACCCATAGGCATAGCTGGCAAGTATACACTATAGCTAAAATACTATACAAGTCCCATCATCATGCTAATGAAACCTTTTGAGTTCTCAAAAACTGGAACACTATTGCCTATAATCAGTGCACTTCTTTTCACCAAAGCCCATAGGACTCTGGTGAAAAGTAGGGCATTAAGGGGAATAGGGTGCCATTTGGGACTCATTCCCAGACTTCTCTAATTTAAACCTATCAAATCAAATCAAATTTTATTTGTCACATACACATGGTTAGCAGATGTTAATGCGAGTGTAGCGAAATGCTTGTGCTTCTAGTTCCGACCATGCATTAGTATCTAACAAGTAATCTAACAAATTCACAACAACTACCTTATACACACAAGAGTAAAGGAATGAATACGAGTATGTACATATAAATATATGGATGAGCGATGGCTGACCGGCGTAGGCAAGATGCAGTAGATGGTATAGAGTACAGTATATACATATGAGATGAGTAATGTAGGATATGTAAACATTATATAAATGGCATCATTTAAAGTGGCTA